>JAWPHD010023606.1:0-21664 GCA_037043455.1 Cyrtodaria siliqua | reverse complement strand
TGATACCAATACTGGAATATCTACTATTTATCAGTTGATATTTGATAGGATGGCAGAATGATACCAATACTGGAATATCTACTATTTATCACTGTTGATATTTGATATTATGGCAGAATGATACCAATATTGGAATATCTACTATTTATCAGTTGATATTTGATATGATGGCAGAATGATACCAATACTGGAATATCTACTATTTATCACTGTTGATATTTGATATTATGGCAGAATGATACCAATATTGGAATATCTACTATTTATCAGTTGATATTTGATATGATGGCAGAATGATACCAATACTGGAATATCTACTATTTATCACTGTTGATTTTTGATATGATGGCAGAATGATATCAATATTGGAATATCTACTATTTATCACTGTTGAAATTTGATGACAGAATGATACCAATACTGGAATATCTACTATTTATCACTATTGATATCTGATATGATGGCAGAATGACTAGATTAATCCTTGGTGAGTTCAGTGAAATATAAGTGGTAATTTGAGATTATTTTTTAAACAAAAATCTTTGTTTTGTTTGAACTAAATGAAATAATGTTGTTGTCTTTTAAAATTGTATTGCCATAGTATCAATTCAAACAGTATATAATATACATAAAGATTAGAGAGAGATTGAGAGAAAAATGAAGTCGGAGTGAGATTGAGAGAAGAACAGAAAAACATGGGACATTTTTATAAGGAAATGGGATATCTAAAGTAGACCTATTACATACATTCAGTTATATTTTTTCCTATAAAAAATATTAAAAGATTAAATAATTTCGATGAAATCCAAATTTATGAATCTATTTGATCAATGTTAGATTGAAGCTATAGAAATATTAATACGATAAATAAATCTAAATATGTACACTGAATAACACATTGTTTTTTTTACATCAACAATGTTATCATCCTAATTTTTTGTCAATCCACAGGGTACTGCGGATCTTCTTCGATAGTCCATGCAATCAGTGTTATTCACCACATGAGCGCTTAATTCAATCACCACAGTACATAATGACTCTTGTATACAATGTATTTTGTAGTACATATAAACACTCCACCAAAAAATCATGCAATTATCAACGCAAGGCAGGACATTGAAATACATAGTACTACAAATTTATCGCTATTACTATCTGTTATTCCAGACTAATGCATTTCATATTAGTTAATCAGTTAATCAAAACATTTTTTTTGACATACACATATATGAACTGCAATCTAAATGCGGATTTCTATCAAAAGCATGTGATTCAAAATGAATTGCTTAAATCTGAAATTCAACTCTGCATATGATTCAAAACCATTCCTCAGTGAGGGATACACAACAGTTGCATGATTCATAAATGGAACAGCCCCAATTCAACAACCACCTGCACTGCATGCTTGCATGA
Organism: Cyrtodaria siliqua; assembly: GCA_037043455.1. Taxonomy (NCBI): domain Eukaryota; kingdom Metazoa; phylum Mollusca; class Bivalvia; order Adapedonta; family Hiatellidae; genus Cyrtodaria; species Cyrtodaria siliqua. Next base: position 20,251 of record JAWPHD010023606.1, on the reverse strand, counting down.
TTTCTTGATGGAAGAGCACAATTAAGCTATAAGCTTACCTCTGGTGTGTTGGGAAGCAACTGAATTAAGTCTGCGCCAAGCTGTAATATAGTATATATGTGTGATGTACATGGATAATATGTGTGAGCATGTACTACTGGTACAGAGTTACCGTATAATCCATAATAAATGCAACGTTTTTGAAAAGTGGGGTGTTTATTTGAGACCAAATATACATAATTTAACTTTTAAATCAGACTTTATTTAATGACTTTCTTTACCAAGAAAACCAAAGTCCGCTTGTCAATCAATCAATTAATGCATCGGATTTTAAGTTTCTAGAGGTTTTATTGTTCCATTGTATATGAAATATTAACTTGCATCTTTCGGTGTTTTAAAAAAAATATTTCTGAAAAAAATGGTGGGGCATTTATTAGGGGAAGGGCGTTTATTAGGGATTATATGGTAGGCGTGAACAGACATTACTGGCAACTTCTAGAATTGGTTAAGAGTGTCATCCAGCATATAATGTATATCAACTGTTTGTATACATTGTTTATATCAACTCTTTGCATATATTGTTTGTATTATCTGATTTTTACATCAACAATTGATGGTTCAATGCAATACTGATGTTACTACATATAAATAAAGAAGATACAACAATGTTGCATTGAACCGTTTATATCAACTGTTTATAACTGTTTGTCAAATGCCCTTGTCTGCAATACGTAAAACTATGTTGGCTGCACAGTGAATGTATTGTAATCTTGCATATTGAAATAGAGTTTCCATTATACCTGTAGTTAGTATTTAGAAGCTTAAGCAAACACAAGATCAATGCTGCAACGGGATTAAATATTACATGAAAGTCAATTCTAACATTTACTTTGGTATCTCTAAATTATTTCTTACACACGAAATAAGGATATCTGCGTTTTTACAGATGTACTGGAAAATCTTATCTTACCCATGGGTGTAGATAAAAATCATGTATGTCACACGAGACTTACTGAGATCACATAAGACTTACTGATATCACACACAACTTACTGACATCTCACAAGACTTACTGACATCTCACAAGACTAACTGAGCTCACACACAACTTACTGATATCTCACAAGACTAACTGAGATCACACACTACTTACTGAGATCACACAATACTTACTGAGATCACGCAAGCTTTATCAAGATCACACAAGACTTACTGTGATCACAAAAGACTTACTAAGATAACACATGACTTACCAAAGATCACACATGACTTGCTGAGATCACACAATACTTATTGTGCTCACAAGACTTACTGAGATCACACAAGACTTGCTGAGATCACACAATACTTACTGAGATCACAAAATACTCACTGAGATCACACAATACTTACTGTGATCACAAAAGACTTACTGAGATCACACAAGACTTGCTGAGATCACACAATACTTACTGAGATCACACAAGACTTACTGAGATTATACAAGACTTACTGAGATCACATGAGACTTACTGAGATCGCACAAGACTTTCTGAAGTCACGCAAGACTTACTGAGATCACACAATACCTACGGAGATCACACACTACTTACTGAGATCCCAGGAGACTTACTGAGGTCAAACCAGACTTACTGGGATCACATGAGATTTACTGAGATCACACAACTTCTGAGATCACACAAGATTTACTGAGATCCCATGAGACTTAATGAGATTATGTGAAACTTACATTAATACTCCTCCATCCCTGTGACACTCTAAGATAGAGAGATTCTGTGTTGATGACAAACGCCATTGTACCGACAGGGATTGTTCGTGCCATCCGTTGCAACTCAGACTCATTCTCAAACTGTACTGGAATTCCCTGGTTAATAGAAATAAAACACATATCATTGACAGTTCATTATTCAATAATTTAGAAATTCGGTGAGAGAAAAGAGAACATGTTCCACTTGCAATATATTCTTATAATTATGTGGTCTTTTCTAAACTCCATTTAGTGAATTTCGTGAATATTTAACGGGAAATTTGTTAAAAAGATACCAAATTAAGACACCTAAACTGTAATATTTCCCAGCAAAGCCATTATAACATACTGAGCACACAAGTGTTTTGGAAATATTATATTGCACGTGCCTATTACATACTGAATTTTACCAATCTCTGTTCCAGATTGCCTCTAGTCCCTTTAAAGTAAACATTTCACAAAATGTATAAATTTTTAGGTAGCTTGATAAACAGTGTTACAGTTAGATCTGTTGATATATTCCGTTTCCAACTCCCTGTGTAACATATCACATAATATATAAATGTTTATGTAGGTTGAGTACAGTTACAGTTAAATGGGTTGATATTCTGTTTCCACCTCCGCATGTAAATATCACATAATTATACATTTTTATGTAGGTTGAGTACAGTGTTACAGTTAGATGGGTTGATATTCTGGTTCCAACTCCCTGTGTGAGATATCATATTTATCAAATGATGTCGCTTGTTTGCCGCTCAACAATGTCATTTCATATTTGTGGATATTAGCACATGTGTAATATCATCGGATGATGTCATGCAATGTTCCACGATAATATACGAGAAACTCGATTGATGCTAGTTACTCCTTAACATTCGCAATATCTCGATCAACTCATGGAATCATATCTCGAATGTATCTAGAAGTAATCCATATTGGTTATGTCATACTAACATGGAAGCGCTCTAGATCACAGTAGATTTCTGCAAAATGACACTTGCACTCTAAATCAATGAAACATCAAACGTTTGCAATGTCATTTCACTGATTGTTCTATCAATAGTTGAAATAAAAGCGCTGATTTTATTTCATATGTTTTCTAATACCCAACATGCTCACAATCTTACATGAACATGTGGCTACACCTATATTGTTTATATAACAAAGAATGACGGTATTGATCGACTATGTACGATTGGGAGAATAACTTGAATCAAACGTGACAGAGAACAATTACAGAAGAATAAGGTTAAATGTCACGTACCCCAGATGAGGAGGAACTATCTCCGCCCCGGGCTGGCCGACCAGCAGGTCCAGGGGGTCCTGGGGGACCTGCGATACCTCTACCCTCTCCCTCGGGGCCTGGAGGTCCCATTGGGCCACGCTCTCCCGTACCATCACGTCCAGGGAGTCCATCACGACCAGGATATCCGGGAGGCCCTCTCGGTCCCTGAATTTATAATAAATATGACATTTTAAGCACAGTAAAAGACAAAAAGAAACAAATAAAGAACTTTCATGGATTTAGTATTGAATTACTAGAGCAAAATAGCTTTTATTATTATAAACCATTTTAAAACAGAGATTACATATCTTATACTGTCATTAATATAATATACAATACAGATGAAAGAACTGTGAAAGCACAGTGTTAGTACCACTTTAACCCTTAACCCACTACATATATATAATGGATTATTCTTTCTTTGAATTAAGACCATTCCATTTATTTGACAAAAGGGGTGTTTCGGTGAGTTACTCGCAGGCTGATCTGGGTTTACAATGGACGCAAAGGCTAGTAGTCATGCTTAGCGGGTTAAGGATTGAAACACTATTTGTATACAAAGAGAACTTACGGGTGCTCCAGGTTCCCCAGCAAGTCCGTATATTCCCTCGTCTCGCAATGATCCAGATGGTCCTGGGGGTCCCTGGGGTCCGGCCCCTCCTCGGTCTCCTTTCGCTCCCTGCAGAGTCAATCACACGGGTTACCTTATAGCCTTTATTCACAATTCACATGATATGCAGGAATCAATGTTTCAATGTTCAACATGGAAATGGGATTTTAATATTTTATGAAAAGATCCACTGATGTGAACTTTGCTGACTGCTCTAATTGGAACTGTTTTTAAAAACGCATCTTGAGCAGACAGGATTCAGAAGTTGCTATCTGATGGCAATCTGAGAAATCTGGCCAAAAGGAATTTTACAGGTCAAGCCAATCATTTTGGTCAAGGTCTCATTCACATATCTGTGGCAGATCTAGAGAAATAGCATTAAATTTAATACATTTTACTGCATTTATTTTCAGATTTTTAGCTTTCTTGCATTTTACAGAAAGCTGAAATTAAGTTTAAGCCAATTTGATATATTCTGTGAAGTTTCATTAAAATTCTAGTTTTGGAGGAGTAGCGACAACAAACAACTGTTAATGGACATGATGTGACAATGCGCTATGGCATTAGCTCTCATTGGTCTTAAACCAGTCGAGCTAAAACTGATTTATATTACTGTGTTATACTATACAAATTGTAATTTAATGAATTTTGAACAGAGACATTTAACTATAGATGGAGGTAATATTTTATTTTTGAAATCTAAGAAATTATTTCACTCAATATAATGATAAATCTATAGAAATCAATTCCGCGTGCATTCATACAAAACTTACATCAGAACCGTTATATCCGTGTTGTCCATCAGCACCACTGTCTCCCTGGTGACGATGATAAACAAGGTTAAAAATGAAGTCAATGGTCAATCAAAAGGTCAATGGTCAAGTTCGAGGTCAATGGTCAAGCTCGAGGTCAATGGTCAAACACGAGATCAATGGTCAAGCTTGAGGTCAATGGTCAAACAAGATACATATATCGAAATGATGTGAACATTGAACATGATGTTAAGGTCATACATGATTTCAAATGTCAAACATAATGTCAAAGGTTAGAAACACGACCTACACTGAATAATGAATCAACAATTACAAAACTAGCACATGATTCAATACTCTCAACTGAAAAATATTTCAAGACAATTTATATTATTTCAGTTATTACATTAAATATATAAAGCTGACGATATGTGTTCAACAAAATGTTTTATTATCATATTTATTATCATATTTATTTCCCTACCACTTCAACCTATGAAAGTACTGTAAATGAACTTCATTTAAAGAATCTTTTATCTCTCATATTTTCAATTTTACACAATATACACAGAGAAAAGCCAAGGGAGATAATAACCTTCTCTCCCTTGATTCCAGCCCCAGTAGCTGCCCCTGGCAATCCCGGGGTACCAGGCTGTCCAGCATCTCCTTTGCGACCTTCCATACCGACGCCACGATCTCCCTTCCTGCCTGGGAAGCCGCGGAAACCACGTGGACCCTGAAAAACATAATTTTTACATCAAGAGATATAGCAGAGATGTTTATATTCAGCCAAGCGTCTGCACTAGCGTTTATTTACCCTCACTGTATTGCACATGGCATTATAGCAAGCAAGACCGAAGTTTTATCTCATCCAAAGGACTAATCAAATGGGAAATTATTGCTAAATATTTGCTTTATTAAGACGGCTCTTGCTGGGATAGCATGCATGAATGCATGCGGTTACTAAGCCGAAGTGCTAACAATTATACTATGGCTCCACCTATGAACATATTCACTCTCTTCCTACATGTAGCTCAGGGGATGAAATATATTATACTGTATACTCTTCCTGTAGGACGAGTGGCATTGACATGTTTCCCGTCCTTATAGGATGTTTACTCGTCCTGCTCTGATTGTAAAAGACCACAAAGTAGTCAGATACCATCATTTAACACTATTATATATATAAATAAACAAAGGGAAACATCATAATGTGTTGTTTTTTTCTTTATATAAATCAATGAAAATTACGAAACTTTGACCAGTATTATAGATGACTATAGTCATATTCTATAGTTAACTACAGTCTGATCATGGCCATTACAGTTGCTCTGGCATGGTATATATTTCCCCCCTTTTCCTGTGAAAAATTCGCCTCTTAAAAAAGAAAAATACATTTTTTTATTAGAAAATGTTAAACTACAATACAGGAAAACAGTATACTTTTATTCCCCTTCCTGAAGGCCCTGGCCCCAGTCACCTAAAAGATGACTAGTATACTATTTGTATAACATCAAATACCGTAATGTTCGCGCTCCGTGAAATTAGAACGGGAGCCGCATTTTAGAATGTCCCAAAACGGAAATGCGTCAATTTCCCAATATCCGGTTGACTTAAATTGCAGTTTATCGCTGAATAAACAGAGTTGCGACTATTTACTGCATTTATTCGCTTAATAAACTATGTAAGAACTATTTTCTTTGTTGTTTTCTACTGAAATGTTACTCGTCCTCTCGGACGACTGATTAATGGGTTTCACTCGTCCGGATTCGAATTTTACTCGTCAATACGAGCTGACGAGTGAAATTTTCATGCCCTGTAGCTTATAGTTAAATTCCTTAACGGACAAAACATGTCAGTGAAAAATTATAAAGTGTCTGCCAATACACCAGATTTTTACACTTATCACAACTTTGGATCTGATATAGAAACAATATGTTGGTGACAACATGCAGCTTAACTCTCATGAATTCCACCAAGATCATCAAAATGGCTTTTTTCATTGACTGGAACGTGCAAATATTGAAATATATATTTTGTGTGTGGATTTATAACCATCAGGACAGCTTCAAGTAAAAGAGCAAGAATATTCAAACATATGTTTTGTGTGTGGATTTGTAACCATTAGGACAGCTTCAAGTGAAAGAGCAAGAATCTAGTCTTTCCAAATATATCTTCAAATAAAATCTTGAAGGAAGCATTATCTTGCAAATAAAAATTAGCATATTTTATGCAAGTCAGCTTAATTTATGCAAATTAGCTTAATAGTTAACTTATTTATTTTACACTGATTGCAATGAAAGCTCTCTGAACTTATTTTAATCACTCTCCATGTCTTCCTGGGTAGAACCAGTACTAGGTAAATGCAGATAAAGTGTCTTGCTCAGTGAGACATATGGCCACAACTTTTTGATCCTGGCTCAACGCTCTACCACTAGACCACAGTGCTCCGCTAATATCTGCTTAATTTATGCCAATTAGTTAACTTAAAAACTGAAATTAAGACAGTGATAAATAGTTCCTTACAGGAAATCCTGGGTATCCAATTTCTCCCTGTTTGCCAGTAGGTCCCCGAGGTCCCGGGCTTCCATCAGCTCCAGGCTCGCCCGCGTCTCCTTTGTCACCATTCTCACCCTGGAAACAGAAGTAATCCAAATTGTCTACATACATTTCTGAAAATTGTCAATTAGTACTGGAACATTTCAAAAATGTAAGTTTCCACAATATGTGTGCTGTACAAATGACAATAACATCGTCTTATCACTGATTGGACCAGAAAAAGCCACAAATAAATTCCATAAATGGCACGCTGGTAGTCAACACATAAAGTTTTGCAAAATTAAGTTTTACACCTGTAAATCGCATAACTATATTTTATAACTTTCTTCATAATTTATAATATTGTGTTAATTTCACATGTATTGGCTATGTAATACTTAGCCTGATGCATATGTATTACCTACATTAGTGTCATATATGTAACAAGAGGCCCAGTGGAGGCCCAAGAGGGCCTGTGGACGCTCTACTGGCTAATATGGCTCTTATACATGTAACATCAATGAAGCGAGTGACTATCGTCTTAAAGAGGCAAAATATAGCATTTTTAACTAAATCAAGAGCCATAACTCTGCCATTACTGGTCCAATCTGGCTGGTTTTCGAACTTGGCCAGTAGAGATAATAAACCTCCCCAAAAAAAAACCGTCAAAAAAAATATTAAAAAAAATAATAATAAAGAAATATAAAAATAATAAAAGAAAAAAAACGTCAAAAAATCTGGAAATTTTGGTAAAGATCAGATGAAAAAACTCCGCTGTTACTGGTCCGATCTGGCTGGTTTTCAAAATTGTTTGAGCTTTTATTGACATTAACAATCTGGTAAAATTTGGTAAAGATCGGATGAAAAATGAAGGCCCTATCATCTTAACGAGGCAAAATTTGCATTCTTAACTAAATCAAGGGCCATAACTCCGCTGTTAATGGTCCGATCTGGCTGGTTTTCAAACTTGTGCGAGCTTTTATTGACATTAACAATCTGTTAAAGTTTGGTAAAGATCAGATGAAAAATGGAGGCCCTATCGTCTTAACGAGGCAAAATTTGCATTTTTAACTAAATCAAGGGCCATAACTCCGGTGTTACTGGTCCGATCTGGCTGGTTTTCGAACTTGTCCGAGCTATCATTGACATTAACAATCTGGTAAAGTTTGGTAAAGATCGGATAAAAATGAAGGCCCCATCATCTTAAAGAGAAAAAGTTAACGGACGACGACGGACGATGGACAAGTCGCCATCCCATACATCCCATACTAATAATAATTATGCATAATAACTAATGAAAGGTTATACTTTTGACACAAAATCAGATGTAATAAAGTTACTTTATTAATATGGTTTTGTAATAAAAACAACAACTTTACCTTCTCTCCTTGGCTTCCTGCTACAGCAACTCCTGAACCCTGCAACACGGTAGTGGGGCCAGGGGGTCCAGCAGGTCCGACGGGGCCAGGCTCTCCAGAATCTCCTTTATCACCCCTAGGTCCCTGAAAATCAGATGAAATCAATAACAACTAGAACTATCACTGAAGGTGATGAATACCCCCGCTTTTTTGCTATAGCCGATGATGGGCAAAATGAAGAATAATGAATGTCTAAAATATATGTAACAGTTAGTTTTTTTAATGTGAAAGAAATTTCAAGTAAAACAAAGGTCCATAATTTCGTAAAAAAAAAATTGCAGAATCGAAAAACCATTAATGCAGAGACACGCCATATCATCACGTGTGTACTTTATGTCAAATGTAATAACAATCCATGAAAAGTGTTAAAGTGAAATCCACATGAAGTTCATTATAGTGTGAAAAAGTCAAATAAAGGGCCTTAATTCTGTAATGATGTGTGATGCAGAAGGACTTAAGGTAATCAGTTGTTATGTGTACATGAAGTTTGGGAACAATCGATTCGAAAATGTTTGAGAAAAATATACAATATTTGAGTGGAAAATTCTAAGTCAAACAAAGGGCCATATTTGGCAATCAATGATGGGTGAATTTAGAGGGACATAAGGTCATCAGTTTATGTGTATATTAAGTTTGGGAACAATCAACTCAAAACTGTTTGAGAAGAATGTGTTAACATGTCATTATACAATATTAGAGTGGAAAATTCCAATTCAAACAAAGGGCCATAATTCTGTAATAAATTGGGCAATCAATGATGGGTGATGAAGAGGGACGTAAGGTCATCAGTTGTTATGAGTATATGAAGTTTGGGAACAATCCATTCATATGCAAGTATTAAAAATGTGTTACGCGATGGGATGGGACAAAAATATGTTATGGGACGCGAAGGGACAATGGGGACTATGTGATTCCTATATAGCTATAGATATAAAAATGTATTAGCTTATTTATAACAGTCCATAACAGAGAAAGATGGTTTTATTACTATCGAGAAGATTCTGGTTACATTCCTGGAGAATAGACGCCAATACGTGGTACATCCTGATTAACGTCACATCCAAACGAACTGATCAGATTTGACATTTGTCTAACCTTAATTTACCCTTTTCACGTCATCATAATCGCCAAAGCTTATTTTCATACGAAATGATTTGATTCGTGGGGTTTCTAACTTTAAACAAGAACAGGTTCATTCTATAGTACCAGCATCATTTCATTCTTTCATCTTTGCATATTTACTGCAATGCCTAATGTCAGATAAGAAAAATCATCCACCTTATAACTAGTCTTACCATAACACCAGACATGCCCATTTCTCCCTGCATGCCTTGTATTCCCGGTGTCCCAACCGGTCCCGACTCGCCGGGAATACCCATTGGACCGGGTAGGCCTGCCTGACCTCTATCTCCCTTGAATCCGGGTTCACCTTGATCCCCCATTGGTCCAGGCAATCCGGGAGTTCCGATGAATTCAGTATCGCCAGAGCCCTCGGAGTCGACAAAGTTGATATCGCGAATATTCCCACCATGGTAACCTGGTCCAGGGGGTCCGGGAGGTCCAGGTGGACCTGAAGGTCCGGTTCGGCCCATTGGTCCTGGTTCACCGTCAGCTCCGGGCACTGAAACGCCCGGTAAACCGTGCTCACCCTGGTCTCCTTTGTCACCCTAAAAATATAACAATTTTGTTATTACACAGGAATGATGAAATAAACTCATTTAGCTACTTATTCAATACAAAAGACCATTTCAAAGGTTCTGTGCAACAGTGCTGTATCTTCTTCTTTACAATTATGAAGTTACAACATTGTTAATCTGAGCCTTTGATTTGCCTCATGATATATAACAACTTACATAAAATTTACGCACAAAAAAACTTTTTTATAATACAAGCCATTATTATATGTAATATTTGAAAACACTTGATTGTTTTTGTTAATAAAAAAAGTGTTATTTCAAATAAACTTCGTTTTTCCAAGGAGACACACACACTGCACGTACGCATCCAATGTGTCGATAGAAAATGGCTAAAATACACTTCTGGTAATTGTCTCTCTTGCATTTTGTTTTTATCATTAACAATGGTACTATAGCGACAGCAATATAACACTAATAAAGGAAATAATGTAAATATAACAACTGGTTAGCTTTTTTTGGGAGTTAATGCAGTTTTAAATGCCAGTAGTTGAATGGGAAATTTACCAGAAAGCGCTAAAATGCTTTATGGAATTTGTCATTTACTACCGTCATTTAAAACAGCATAAAAGCTTAAAAATGTGAATTGAATTGAATTGGATTTTATAGTCGCACCAACAGCTAAGGTCATATGGCGACTTTCCAGCTTCCACTGGTGGAGGAAGACCCCAGGTGCCCCTCCGGGCAATTTTCATGCACGGGCCCGCACCTGGGTAGAACCACCGACGTTCCGCAAGCCAGCTGGATAGCTTCCTCACATAAAGATTCCTAGGCCCCTGAGGGATCGAACCTACAGCGGTGAGGGGCAAGTGATTGCAAGTCAGAGACTCTAACCACTCTTAAAAATGTGAATAAATGCTTAAAAATTAATTACGTTTAAATATGCTTTATAATTTTGCGTTCAAAACTCATGCATATTAACCTTTATGACTATTTTCAAGTTGATACAAAATTCAATGATATCTCCGAGATGAATATGATATGAGATATTACGATTACCTTGATTCCGTGGTTGCCTGGGATACCTGCCTCCCCGGGGGGACCCTGTAGCCCTGTTATTCCGGGCGATCCTCTCCCACCGGTCAAGCCAGGGCTTCCATCAGCTCCGTCACTACCCTGGGGATTCCACAAAATAAAACATTGTACATTTGTGACGAACCATTTTCAAATAGCTTCTGTAGATAAAATAATGCTTAATGACATACATGCCAGTAGAATAATGGATTTATATATGATTGCAATGGAAACCTTATCTTTTCATTGTATTTTTAGACATAAAACCATTAATTTAATGTGGATACTTAAAGAAAAAAGACAAGGTTGGTTGTGAATATCAGGCTTATTTTCATCTATAAGTGAGAAAATTCAACTACTTTCCCCTGTGTAATGGCTAGTGTAATGGCTAGTGTAATGGCTAGTGTAATGGCTTGTGTAATGGCTAGTGTAATGGCTTGTGTAATGGCTTGTGTAATGGCTAGTGTAATGACTTGTGTAATGGCTAGTGTAATGGCTAGTGTAATGGCTTGTGTAATGGCTAGTGTAATGTCTTGTGTAATGGCTAGTGTAATGACTTGTGTAATGGCTAGTGTAATGGCTAGTGTAATGGCTTGTGTAATGGTTAGTGTAATGGCTTATGTAATGGCTAGTGTAATGGCTAGTGTAATGGCTTGTGTACTTGTGTAATGGCTTGTGTAATGTCTAGTGTAATGACTTGTGTAATGGCTAGTGTACTGGCTTATGTAATGGCTAGTGTAATGGTTTGTGTAATGGCTAGTGTAATGTCTAGTGTAATGGCTTGTGTAATGGCTAGTGTAATGACGTGTGTAATGGTTTGTGTAATGACGTGTGTAATGGCTTATGTAATGGCTTGTGTAATGGCTAGTGTAATGACGTGTGTAATGGCTAGTGTAATGGCTTGTGTAATGGCTAGTGTACTGGCTTATGTAATGACTTGTGTAATGGCTAGTGTAATGTCTTGTGTAATGGCTAGTGTAATGACTTGTGTAATGTCTAGTGTAATGACTTGTGTAATGGCTAGTGTACTGGCTTATGTAATGGCTAGTGTAATGGTTTGTGTAATGGCTAGTGTAATGTCTAGTGTAATGGCTAGTGTAATGTCTAGTGTAATGGCTAGTGTAATGGTTTGTGTAATGACGTGTGTAATGGCTTATGTAATGGCTTGTGTAATGGCTAGTGTAATGACGTGTGTAATGGCTAGTGTAATGGCTTGTGTAATGGCTAGTGTACTGGCTTATGTAATGTCTAGTGTAATGGCTTGTGTAATGGCTAGTGTAATGACTTGTGTAATGTCTAGTGTAATGGCTTGTGTAATGGCTAGTGTAATGACGTGTGTAATGGCTAGTGTAATGGCTAGTGTAATTGCTAGTGTAATTGCTAGTGTAATGACTTGTGTAATGGCTAGTGTAATTGCTAGTGTAATGGCTTGTGTAATGGCTAGTTAATTGCTAGTGTAATGGCTTGTGTAATGGCTAGTGTAATGGCTTGTGTAATGGCTAGTGTAATGGCTAGTGTAATGGCTTATGTAATGGCTCGTGTATTTCATAGCGATATTCTCTTTCACTTGTACAAGAGACCAGCGCAATGGTTGTGCACGACCACTCATCATGCAAATATCAGACTTAGGCCATCTCTAAATGATACTTCTTTCACCCGTATAACTTGTGACAATAGCCTATATTTCTTACGGAACAGACCAGAGCAACGTGACCCCTCATCATGCAAATAGGTGATACGTTCGGTATGGATTTCGCATTTTGTCAAACATTTTCTTTCTTTCTACTGATACTGCACATGATCAATTTTGATTATCATGGCAGCCTCGTTGCTGAGGAAGTGTTTACGGGCCGTATTTATCCCTAATTAACACAGTTCAGCAAGATCTTTAATAGGGTATTGCTCTCCCTGCATGCAGGACTGAATGCTTTACATCCCGACAAAGGATGGCATACGTTCACAGTCCCTTGCCCGAGTAAAATACTGCAGGAGTTCGTTTGAAAAAACCGGGACTTGACCCCACCGGGAATCGAACCTGTGACTATAATTTAAACACATAGCTTAGCTCTCCTTAGTAACAAAACTAAAGCACAATTTGTATTATAATGGCTTTGGATATATATGGGAACGGCAGAGTGTTGTCAATGAAAATGTTTTTATAAAGCAATATGAGTTAAGGCTCAGAGACCAATATATACAGAAGTGGAGCGAACAAGTAGAGGGTAATGCAAAGCTGCATTTGTATAGGTATTTTAAATCTGAACTTGTTGTAGAAAATTATTTAAATGTGTTAAATATTAAGAAATTTAGAATAGCTATGGTATCTTTTAGAACATCCTCTCACTCTGTACTCATAGAGAAAGGACGGCATGTAGGTATGCCTAGAGAGAGACGTTTGTGTTTTCATTGTAATAATGTTATAGAAGACGAATATCACTTTCTACTGATATGCCCATTCTATCATAATTTAAGATCGTTATATATTCCTAAAAAGTACTATGAGTTTCCTAACAAACACAAGTTTAATATTGTCATGTCATGTAAAAATGAAAGTGTTATAAAACATATAGCTATGTTTCTTTACTATGCTTTCGTTAAACGAAGTGAATTTATTCATGATTAGTATGTACTGTTATATAACAGCAATAGTATTGTATTGATAGTATTGTTAGTTAATTGTACATTTATGCATAACAACCAAACCACTGTAAATTTATGATAAATATATTGTATACATGTTATGTGTTTTGGCCGGTGGCCTGTATCACTAATAAAATATTGATATTCCAACAGAACTTTTTTTAAAAATTATTGTCTTTGGCAGGTGTCTAGACTTTACCTGTGAAATGATGTACCGAATTTGTGTGGATGATGTGGTGCAGGTGAGAATGTCAGTAAAAATGTCAGTAATGATGGTGCCAGTGAAAATGTCAGTACCACTGCTGCAGGTGAAAAAGTCGGTACTTCTGGTGCAGGTGATGAAGCCAATATTGCTGGTTAAGTTTTTTGTTGCTATAATATTCTTTTTTAGGATTAGAATAGAAATCAGCTTCATTCTTTTGTAAGCTTTAGCTTTACTTGCCCTGTGGTCATGAAAACCTGTTTTCATGATTAGAATCAACTCACCCTTTCTCCAGGATGTCCCCTTTCTCCTGGAACTCCCTGGTCTCCCGTCTCACCCCGCAGTCCATGTTCACCTCGATGTCCAGGCTCGCCAGTGGGTCCTTGGGGTCCTGTGAGTCCTCGGAGTCCTTCTGGGCCCTCTGGACCCATTGGGCCAACCTCTACTACGTTTGCCTTCGAGTCGGAAACCTACATAGGGAAACATGTTCATTTTAACATACAGTCTAACTTCCAAAGCCCTAACTATGAACAAAACCTTTACCTTGAAAGGCTTTGTGGGTCTAGATGGAAAGCCTATCTAATTCCTTGTACTTCTGCATTCAAATCTTGAAGTATAAACGTCCAATACCATCATTAATTCGAATGCATTTACCCGATCCAAAAGTTGTTGTGCTTCACATTCCTTTCAAAAGTTTGAACATGTCGGGTTAGTTTTTCTACTAATTTGCATATTTTGAAAATCATTATTTATAATTATTTCAATATATGTAGTTCAAAGCATTTTTTTGTTTTTATATACTCGTTTGTAGGATGGGGACGTAAACCGGGCGGTCCCGTGTATCGGTCTATCCTCCCAGCACGTTAACGAACCATAGGAATCTATTCGATAATAAGAGTAGGGCACGGTTCCCTGATTCCTATGTATCCTTCCCCTCTCTCTGAGGCGGCTCTAAATAACCTATACTGTGTTGATGAGCCATTAAACAACGTTCAATTGTTTTTGTATATTACTTATTGTGGATATTGCACCAATAATATATTAAAATCTATGGTAGAAAAAGAGGAACAATTAAAAACTCCAAATTGTATTTAACTATATGTAAGCAGTTTCAAAGTCAAAATGACTATATAAATCATTATAATATGTTGTTATATATATGTACTTGTTTATATACCCATTGACGGGCATTTGTTGATTTACATATATAGTTTATATTACTACCATATCAGCACTTATTTGTACATAGTTTTATCTTTATATATTTACATTAATTTTTAATTACTACTTCATTTCTTCATCTTTCATCAGTTTTTCGCACAATATGACCTATTTATGTGTCGACGTGTCGTAAAACATCATTCATCCATCCATCAAAGTCAAAATGATACATGTATTGTATTAAAGGGGTTGATGCACTATTTTCAAACAAGGTTTATTTTAAAGGGCTCTGAAAAACTTGAAAAAAACTGAAATAATAAGGAGACATGACCTACTGAAAATGTGCAAAAAAACATAAATGGAGGCAATCATTTTGGAACGATGACATCATCGCGCCTTTTTACCACATACGGCATATTGACAAAATGTATTTTAAAGCAAAGAAAATCACTGAAAATGAAAACTAAGCACACAATTTATACATTTTACATCTGTATTCATTTTTAATCAATTTGCAGTGATTTTCGTTGCTTTAAAATGTAAATAAAGATTTATAGGCCATCTTTATCAACAATTGGAACATCTTTAACATTTTAGATGTGTCCAGAAAAAGCCTGATGTACCCCCTTTAAATGTAATTATGTATTATGTTTGTGGAATGTTTCAATAAAAACATAAATAGTAGTGTTTTGAAATGATTTAAAGGGTTTTTGTTTTTTTTACCAAATCATGACTTAATTATTCAGGAAGAGCTCCACATGAAACATATCAAGTAATTCCTCATCACAGACTTCTTTTCATGAAATTAAATTTACACTGTCAATTTTACACTAGGACTTTCATGTCTGTCCATTTTCATATTAAATAATTAATATGTTTTAGAAATAAATATAATTTTGTCTAAAAATTTAACCCTTAACCCGCTAAGCACGACTACAATAGCCTTTGCGTCCATTGAAAACCCAGATCAGCCTGCGAGTAACATAAATGGAATGGTCTTAATTGAAAGAAAGAACAGTCCATTATATATATGTAGCGGGTTAAGGGTTAAACAGGAATACTCCTCACAGACACAAGTCTTTTTTAGTTATGTTTTCCATATTCACAGCCGACACACGGCCAAATAAAGTATAAATTACGGCCACATAAGTATAATTTATAAATACTGCAACACCAATAATTTGGTTTTAAAGTCCATATTAATTATTACTTGTGTTGCTAAATTTTGTACAATTGTAAATCGCACAATTATACAAAAGTGTTTTTAAATAATTCGGCAACAAATTCATTAAGCAAAAAAAGTTTTAATTTAGAATAAAATTTCTTGATTTTCCAAAGAGATAAAATAATGGGATAACACGGAAAAAAATAGTATTTTCTAATCTTTACTCAGAAGTTACGTGGAACCCTTCACAGATACATAACACCTAGCCTACCTCAACCACCTGTCCAGGGAGTCCAGGGGTACCTGGGCGACCAGGTTCTCCATCTCTGCCATTGATCCCATCCTTACCATCACGCCCTGCCTCACCCTCAGGTCCTCTCGGTCCCTCGTGTCCAGGGATACCTGGTGCTCCATCTTCACCATCCTCTCCCTGACACCACAAATGAGAAATAATTAGCACATAATATATTCTTTTCTTCTACTATTTAAAAAAAAACAAATAAAAAAATCCACAGAATTTCATATTTAATTAACTCTCAACAGGATACTATAAATATGTTTAAACTTATTTATTTTACATTGATTGTAAGGAAAGCTCTTTGAACTTATTTGAATCACTCTCTATGTTTTCCTGGGTAGAACCAATACTAAGCAATGCAGATAAAGTGTCTTGCTCAGGGACACAACGCATATGGCAATGGTGGGGATCGAACCCACGACTTTTCGATCATGGGTCCAACACTCTACCACTGGACCACAGCGCTCCACTGTAAATACACGAGTGTATAATCTTCATTGAATTCTATTTTTAATTTAAGAAATACAATATTTCCAGCTGTGCCTGATGGGCTCCACTTGAAGACCAGCAATGTTTTTCAAGCCCCGTACACCAGGTTTTGATCTCGCAAAATATAAACCGGCTGAAAATATTTTATTTCTTATTTGAGAGATTAAACATAAATCAAAAACTATTTCAGAACTTCTAATCTAATATCCAGCAAAGAAAACATGCAGCTTCATTGTATTTCTAATAATTTAGATTTATTGTTGAGTGTAGTGCTGTTTTAAAGAACATGTAATATCAACATTGCATTTTTTTTCATGTTTCTGGCGATAAAAAATTATCTTAATGGTTAACATATACGTGTCGACCTATTGCGTAGCGAGAGATGTTGATAGTAAATTTAACATCTCAACGACCAATCAGCATTGAGTTTTTTAATAAACCATGTTAGCTAATAACTCTGGGAGCCCCCTACTATATGGGAGGCCAAAAAGCAGGGAAGGGGAGCCCCTCTCCTGTAACCTAGCACCCTATCTGTGCCTGATACAAATAATAACCATGTTTACGTACCCGGTCACCTTTCAATCCTGATATTCCAGTTCTACCATCCTGTCCTGCTGGACCTGGCATACCCTGAAAATAAATAATTAACAATCAACACATAATTAAATGAAACTTATAATTTTCACTCAAAACATAATCCTACAAAACTTTTAACATAATCATATGAAAGCGATGGGAAAGCTTATATTAGCAGGATTTTATAACAGATATTTCGACAATAAAACATATTCAAAAACATATTTTTTGCTGAAGAAATGCGATATCCTGTTTAAAATATTACCTATTAAATGTTTAAATTTTACAATATGCAACCTTTTAAAGCCGAAATTAAGGTTTTATTTGATACCCCAGCCTACCCCGTTTTCACTTCTTGGAGAAAGGGTTGGTATGAAGTTAATACTCGGACTACGTAATGGATATAAAATAATTAACTATACATCTATACTTTATTATCTTTAAATACAGGCAACACATTTAAAAAAGAATTTAATGAACACCATCCAGTTAGTTTTGTATTGACATTGTAATGACTTTCTTCTTCAAGGTTCTTACATCATTAAATAAGATTATTTTTTTTGTTTGTTCAAGCTGATATTGTGAGTTGATAATAAACTCTTCGGATAAAACATCGAATTATAGACTTTTTCTATATTATCATGATAAAGTATTTTCTCCCAAAATAAATACCTAAACAAATTAACTGTAAAATAAACTTCCAATAGTCCAGTCCAATAAGTACATCCAATACTTATGTCCCCTTAAAATCTCTTCAGCTTTGGAGACAAGAAAGGCTTAACTTGCTCCCCTAAAGTTGGAAATTGGAAATAAGTAATAATTTTCATATACTGAAAATTACGTCTTTTCATACCGAAAATTACGTCTTTTCATACCAAAAATTACGTCCCTTAAAAGTTCTTTAGCTTTTGAGATAAGAAAAGCATAATTAGTTCCTTAGTGAATTTGGAAATTGCAACTCTGCATTTACCTTTAAAGGGGAGCAAAATCATGTCAAACTGGGTCTATAACAAAGAAATCATAACGAACGTTAACTACTGTTTGGGTCACTTGTTTCAGCCAAAGTTTTTTTTGACTTTTCAGATAAAATTCATCTACTACCTAAATAAGTTGTAGCAGTGAAACAGACATTTGTAGTAGTAAATAAAAATGCCTTACTTTTCAAATCGGTTGAGAAATAAAAATTGCATGTGTGAAAGCTGTTTTTGATGGGTCATTCAATGGAAAATTCCGCTGCATGAAAAAATATTATTTTTTTAGATTTTTTATCCAAAAACGGTTTTAAATTGTTCGATATTAGTAAATTAAGACACCCTGAAAGTTTTATAGCAAAATATGAAGGCTAACTGAAGTTTTTTGAAATTTCTTAATTTTCTGCTGTCCCACCAACAAGGAATTTACATAGGAAAAAGCCCTCAACTGATTTTCAAAAGTAAAGTAGTTTTATTTACCACTAAAAATGCCAGTTCTAATGATATATAACTGAAATAAATATTTGTTAAATTGCTCAAGTTACTGCAGAAAAACCTTTGGCTGAAACAAGCGCCCCAAACAATAAATCCAAAATGTGAATTATACAAATGAAGGTATAATGTGTACATAACTAGTGAAAACATGAACAACATAACAGGAGTAGAGATAACCAACAACATTAATACCATTGTAACATACTTACACATGTCCTGAGGGCAGCAAAGAAGAAAATAACCAGTTACATAGATAATAGTGATATCTTGACAAATTGTAAAATAGTTCTGAGTTTGCTTTTTATATTCACCCCACACCTGAGCTGAGCTTTCTCTGACCTGTTCACATCCCTTTTTACAATTCTGATATGTCATCTGGCTGTGTACAAAGAAAGCCAAAACAAATTTTGAAAAGGTTTTTAGGGTCAGAGAAGGCTCAAATTACTCCAGCCTCATGATGTTCTGTCCCCCGTTCCTCCCCATGATGTTTTACCATATATCTTTTTATATCATATTGTAGCATGGCCACTGAAATTTCCTGTCTATTTTCACAGGTGTAAATTGTTTATTTGAAAATAACACCTGTCAGAATTAATGGTGTTCTCTAACTAGCATTTATTGGAAGTTAGAGTATGGCAGGTACATGAAATGGACACGCTACAAAACAAATATAGTCTCATCTCGTTGGTTAATTTAAACATCTTGATGGGCTACAACCAACTCGACGAGACCATTATTTAAAGCATTCATAAAAAGTCTGTGATGGAGAAAACAACTTATTGTTTTTATTATTTACCAGGTACTTTCTGTACCTAGCTATGAGAGAATTAAGGAAACTAAATGTAACTTCTTAACTAACACGAGCAAAAGCAGCATTGATAACAGAGCCTCCCCCATTTCCCATTCAGTCCCTTCAACCCCATGTGTCCACTCTCTCCCCTACTAAAGAGACTTCACTTTTTTATATAATATACAGATATATGAAACAAGAGATACTGGATGAACTTACCGCTAGACCAGGTGGTCCGGACTGACCTGGCTGGCTGTCCGGGGGCTCCAATAAGGTCCTCCATGTTACCCTCAAATACTCCTGGTCTACCTGCGTAGTAAAACATCCTCATATATGAGCTAATTTACATCTGTATAGAAACACTCAAATAATAATGACCTATTCTCCCCCTCAGTGCATAGTAACATCATCAGACATTATGACATAA
>JAWPHD010023605.1:0-21667 GCA_037043455.1 Cyrtodaria siliqua | reverse complement strand
ACATGAATTATATAATTTTAGGTCATACTTTTATATGCATAACTGAAAGCAGAATAATTAGTTTAAACATACTTACTTTACATTGATTGAACAAAAGGTTTCTGGGTAAAACCAGTACTAAGCCATGCAGATAAAGTGTCTTGCTCAGGGACACAACACCTATGGTCGTGGTGGGGATCAAACCCATGTATTTTCGCTCATGGGTCCAACGCTCTACCACTAGACCACAGCGCTACACAAAGTGTATGTTATATATGTGTGTAGTACATTACCTCTCAAGAATGCAAAACCAAATGTAAAATTGTGTACATTACGCTCTTTTTTCTGTAAAGTGAAATGACTCTAAATTACTTAAATTTTACAGGTTTCTTTTATTTAACACACAATGTATGGCATATGAAAGCCATTTATCAACATTAATGACTGGCAGATACCATGATTCAACAATCAAATTACAAGAGACTATGAATATCCAGCATATTACTTTTTTATTTACACGTATAGAAAATAAGATAATACATGTTAATCTTTATTATGAAAGATCGACCTAATATGACCGGACAAAATATAACATTGTAAATAAAATTACAAAATCCTGACAGATTAAATGTATATCCAAGTAATAAGCTTTATAAATTATTTCCGATAAAACAACTTATTCATAACTTTGCTAAAGCATCATCTAAGTAGGCTGACTTTTTTTGGTAGGTGATTTTATTCACAGATTAGTATGTACAAGGATGTATCCATTATTTTTTATGCCGATATGTTTTAATGACGAGATTTAAACAAACACTTCATCTGCAATATGTAAGTGACCGAAAATGTAGCGCAGTGGCCGAAAATGTAACACTACCACATTAAAACAGTCAACTTTAAAACACTATAATAAGCAAGTGAAATATCAATATACTGTTTATCATATACAGAACTCGAATTACATAAGACGCCGTGAGCGATTTGGACTAATTGATTGGTGGACTGTGGTGTACTCACCAATTAGTTGCCATCAGCTGACCACACGCAGTCGCGTATTGGGTACACGTGTTGGTATTTTTGTTGAAGAGAATGTAGCGAAACAGCCAAACAAGCTCTGTTAGTGAGAGTTCTGAAACATTTGGAAAAAGGTGAAAGAATGATCAAAATCGGATGATAAACTAAAAAGATACCATTAGACAATACATAAAGGTTGTTCTAAAACAAATATGGGAGCCGCCATTTTTAGAACTTTGACGTCATAGTGCCATATTACCATATATGGAAAATTGATAAATATCATTTAAAACGAAGAAAATCGCTGAAAATGAATGATTTTTTTTACTGGTCATATAAAGCATTATTGCCATTAAGTATTACATATTTTGTATACAGTTGCTGTCATTTTTCCCCTATAAATCAGTAAATTTTCATATTTATAAATATTCCATATATGGTCATTTAGAACCGTGATGTCCATATCCGTTTCAACAGAAACTACAAATGATCATATCTTCTTTGTTTATCATCCGATTTTGATAATTATTTCACCCTTATTCAAGTATTTTATAACTCTTAATAATAAAGATGTTTGGCTGTGTCGCTACATTCACTTTAATAATTGGGTACTAATAAATTGTAAAGCCGGCAATTTTAACAGAAAAGTCGGTAAGCCGGTAATCTAATCAAAAAGCCGGTAATTACCGACGCAAAGCCTGAGAAATGGCAGGCCTGCATCCTACATAGATAAATATAAGGTATAATCATTGTGATATGTTGGTTTCAACAAACGGTCCCGGAAAGTTAGTGTTAAATGTCAATATTTTGCTTGCCATTTGTTTGAATAGATCGAGGAATATGAGCCAAAATCGTGTCTATTATTAAGTGGCCCCGGAAAGTAAATAATTAAATACAAAGTATTTTTTTTACTTTTTTACATAAACAAATCCATCGTTATGTCCGCTAAACCATCCTACATTGTTACATAACAATTTAAATAATAAGAATATAAAGTTTACTCCAAACATGGTAATTAGTGCGACTGGTCCAGGCATGATCATCAGTATCAGTCCCGGAAAGTTACTACTAAATTACAAAGTCAAAATATTATTTTTATATTATTATGTTTTAATATTCATATTAAATGAACTATTCTGCGTTTATAAAAAAACATTTAAAAGAAATAATAACCCTTCGTTTATTATTGATTGGACATAAGGGATGCACACATCCTGCCTTTTTTACCAATTTCTCCAACAATTCATAATCGTCCCCGACTTTTAGTAATCGCCGTCAAATGGCCGCAATGACCGAAACGTGCATGTCAACCGGAAGGCGAAAAGACGACAGAACGAACAGAAGACAAAACGACAGAACGAAAAGACGCCAAATGCAGCGCGAAAAGACGACAGAACGAAAAGAAGTCAGAACGAAAAGACGCCATTTCAAGGGCGTAAAGACGTCGTCTTTTCTGTCGTATTTTCGCCCTTGAAATGGCGTCTTTTCGTTCTGTCGTTCTGTCTTCTTTTCGTTCTGTCGTCTTTTCGTGCTGCATTTGGCGTCTTTTCGTCCTGTCGTCTTTTCGTTCTGTCGTCTTTTCGATGGCGAAATAACGAAAAGACGACAATGGTAGAAATCAGCCACCATAGTAACGTCTGCCACGTTATCATACACTGTGTTGTGCTATGTGTTGTATATGTTGACTAAATAAATAATACTAATGTCATTGCACGAACCCGCTAGTATGGCACTACCGCTTCCCACCTTGGGCAGGTGTTGCTGTTCCTTCATGATGAACTGCTTCAAACACAGACACACCAGGGCCCCAATGATTAGCAGCAGGCCCATGACCTCCATGACTCGAACTGCATTTAGAGCGCCAACTATAAAGTGCAAAAAACACACCATTAAAAGCATCTCGTCGTTAGGAATAATGACGTAGAAATTTATATGCTTTCCGACGACACTAATAGAAGTAGATATAAAAGTCGAACAGGAAATGCAGCATCCTGCAATGGATTAAGTAACCCAAGGATCGCGCGTTCACATTTTGGATTAAGTATCGAACGATTTAAAGAGTATCTCATTTAAAATAATAAAAATAAAATATCATACTGCATTTAAATTTAAGTCCATACATAGTATTTAATCTCAGATCTATTTTATAACTTTACCAGTTATTCGGATGAGTCATACAATCGAGGTCCCTACATGCAAATAATGCACCACAAAGCATGCCCCAAAACATCTAATAGATACCCTTTATCAATGCTTTTCCCTCCATTTCTTCTCTGTATGATTCACATATAGTTTCAGAATTAGATATCCATTAACTTCTACACAGTTACAACTACAGTTACTGTACTGTCATACTAACTTGTGACTTTGTTTGAATTGAAAACAACTAAATGTAGTATTTCTATATAGATAAACTTTATTAATACAAAAGACCAAATGGCCTATCAGTATACAATACAAAATACACATCATATTTATAATTAAACAGTCAATGGTTAGCAGTCATCAGTTTTAACAGTATTACTAGTATGAATATATTCATTTCAAACATGTATTTATACATATACTCGTTATAACCTTTTATTTTCTTATTTTCTTAAGGTAAGGCTTACATCAAAGTAAAAAAAAGTATATGACTTTTCACATCAGACAGATATGTCATTGACTTTATATGATAAATAAGCAAGTAAGAGGAGGAATTCCCCTATATTATATCGTAAGTTTCGTTTCTTTTTTGAAAGCTTTTAAAAATATAAATAGCGAGATTTCTAACAATTTTAAAATTTTTTGATTGCAACAATTCTATAAATTTGGGTATATTTGGTCTTTTCCAATAAAACCTTTTAATATACACCTCTCTAAAATCGTAATAAAGTGGACATTCTAGTATAAAATGAAATTCGTCCTCTAAAGAATTACAAAGTTTACATTTTCTTTCTGAAAGTGGTATTTTTGTAGGTTTGTGCCACCTTCCAGTCTCTATTTCAAGTCTGTGAGATGACATTCTAAGTCTAGTTAATGCTAATCTAAATTTTTTGATAGTAACGTTATCTAAGTCTATAGTTTCAGAATTAGATATCCATTAACTTCTACAAGGTTACAACTACAGTTACTGTACTGTCATACTAACTTGTGACTTTGTTTGAATTGAAAACAACTAAATGTAGTATTTCTATATATCATTGATTGAACATTTACTTTGTTAAAGAAGACTGGTCTTGAATTCACCAAACATTCTTGAGAATATTCTTAGACTTAATCCCAAGTATGCAAATTTCAATCACACATCTTTCTGTAAGTGTTAAGGATAAAACGATCATAACAAGCTGCTTTGCATAAATATAATACTAATAAATAGCAACTTCATACTATTATTTATCTTTAAAGGTCATGGTAATATTTGAAAACGAAATTTGAGTACTTGAGTTCAAGTCTAAAGAATGGTGGTGAATTCCAGACCTGAAGACTAATTAACATGACAATCCTTACCTTGAGCGGCCTCAATACTAATACAAGCCGATTTGTCAGCGAACGAATAACATTGTTGCCATAGTCCCCGGTTATATACATAATCTACTCCTTGAATATTTCTTCTCATATAATTCCAGTAGGGTATCGCTAATCCAACTATATTAAGAACTGCAGAAACTCCGCAGACAACAATTGCTTTTAAGTTCTTCATCGTCTGATCAAGTGTTAGGTTTTTGCTTGACCTCTCACATAACGACGAATTTAACAACGTTCTGGCAAGAATGAAGGATCGCTTAGCGTTGATGAGAGATGGTGCGGGCTTTTTTATAACATAACAATATATTTTCCGGGTAACATATTTTGCTTACGTCAACACCTTCAACGAAGAGGTCTTGAAGAGGTAAATGTTTAAATGTTTATGAGCATCTCATCTTTCGTGTCATAGTTATTACGGGCATTGACTAGAACGATTTGTTGATATACTGAACAAAAAAAGAAACTTTCGCATTTTAAGCTGTGATTTGCATAGTGTTGACTTTGTTACACGTTGTACACCAATCTAGATAAAATTTCATCATCATATAAACATCACTCAATCATTCTGATCAATATTAATAATCATCAAAAACTAGAGTTAGTGTGTTGCTGCTAAAACATGTTTTATTCAAATTGCGAAGTCACTATATTTGTATTATAAAGGGAGGTAATCTGAAAATATTCATTCTTGAAAGGTGTATGGCGCAAAAGTGAGTGAACAGGTCAGCTTACTTTCTCCGTCTTTTTGGTGCTGGGGTTATCTTCTGTTTATTTCAATAGAACAAAGTTTAAACCACAAGACCCGGAAATTCTGTTTAAACCAAAACAAGGGGAATAACTTTGCGTACAAGAAATTGTTTTCATGACAGTGCTGGCCTTTTAACAAAGTGGACTTGCGAAGAAGTTTGTCAAGCAATTTTAGCTTATTTTCGTCCGGTTTGGAACTATTGCTTATAGACGAAATGTTGATATCATGTTCGTTACATTTTTCTAGAGTTCGAGTTCGTAACCTTTGTATAACTAAAACACTACTCCATCAGAGATACCGTTATCATAAACTTCGAAAACTTTTTTACAACATTTTGTTATTGTAACCCTAATATACTTTTAAGAACTCTTCTGCGACCGACAAGGAATATCAGAACCTACGTGTTTCGTTATGGCCATCGTATCATCGCGTATTGACCTTTACAAGTCGATGCGCGATGGAACGATGGTACGATGGCGATGGCACGATGGTACGATGGCGATGATATGATGGTCCATCTGGATACAATACATGAAATTTGAGACATGGATTCTAAAACTTCACAACCGCTGGAAAAACAAGATATACTGAAACGCCAACTATGATTGTACTCCGACATTTTAAACATAATTTATAACATTAGAAAACAGGATTATATATTTAAATTGTAAATTTGCATTATGAAACCATTCGGCATGATGTTCCATCTAGTCTAAATGTCCATGGTATACAAAGTATTTCCATGTTTCTGACAGCAGAAGTTTTCACTTTAAAGTAGCTATCCCTCCAACAACAGCCAATACAAATTTTACATCATATTATGTACACCAATTTCTGAACCTACCGACGACGAGATATACATAAAACTTTCAGGTTTTGAGAATCCAATCCCTACTCTACAATAACCTGGGCCCGTATTCATAAAGCAACTTAAGTGAAATATATTACTTAGGCTAAGTCAAAATTTAAGATCCTTACATATTTTTAAATATCCTTATTAACCTCTCAAGGTCACTACCAACCATCTATTTTAAGATAAATATTTAGCTGTAGGTTTTATTTATCCGTAACCTTATTAGTAACATTAAGAATACGTCTTAAAATCGATAGAAAAATGTGTTTAAAATATTGATAAAATTTTACTTTTTATGTCCCCCGTCCACTACAGCCCCGATGCTTTGCGGAAGGGTTGCCGATAAAATTTTACTTGTTTCGGGAACCTTTCGGGATCATTTATCAAAATTATGGGCGGAGCTTTGCCGTCGGGCTCGTTCGGCATGTTCGGCATGTATTCGTGGAGTGGCATAAGAAAGATTGCCGTACAAACGCCGAAACCTATCCGAAGTAGCCGAACGCAGCCCCGAAGAATGCCGAATGTTCCGGAATTGACTCCCGATTGTTTCCCGATCGTGCGGAAAGGTTGCGGTAACATTGCAGAACATGCTGAATAGTTGCCGAACTACTGCCGATAGAATGCTGAAATGTTGCCGATTGGAAGTCAAGGTATATAAACGATGCCGAACTACTATTTTGTTATCAGTTGCTAGTTGGACACCATGGATGCTAGAGGCCTTCACCTTGCCGAAGAAGATTTGGATGTGCTGGGTGCATCCCGCCGAGTCTTTTTCTTAGTAGTTTTCTTCTCAGCTGGTGTTGGCAGATAGGGGTTTACCCCTTCATCCGAACTTGAGCGATCAGGGGCTGGCGGACTGGTGTATTTCATGCCTAATCTCTTCTTGGGTAGCTTGCTCTTACCTCGCACCATGACTATATATATGTGCGTGTTAAATTTACAACAAAAAAAAGTCGATGTTGTCACTTCGAAAACTATCAGGAAACTGATGACAAACTGCTTCTGCAGGGCTACTCGGGGTGGTTAAACGATTACGAAGCCTCGCAGAAGGCTTTCCGAAGATGCCGAGTTAATGACGACGGGTTCCCGAACGTCCAGAAGGGTTGCGGATGGTTTGCCGATGATCCCGAAGCCGTCCCGAATAAAACATTCGGCGTCCAAATTTTAAAACTTTTAAAATTTGGATGCCGAATGTTTTTCGATCCCGAAGTGCCAAGAATCATGAAGAATGTTTCCAGAAGTGTTGAGGAATGACACAGAACGGTTACAGAACGGTTACAGAACATCGCGAAGACTTGCCGAAACATCCCGATTTTCCGAATTCCACATTCGGGAACCCTTCGGGATACAAGTGGACCGGGGGTATAAGATAGTGCTAAGAAGCTTTATGAATACGGGCCCTGGCTTTAACCAGATGAATTCGGGCCCTGGCTTTAACCATCCAGGCCAATCCCCGAAAAACTGGAGCGTCTAATTAAGAGTTACTAACTCATAATTCATTTTATGCATATTCAATCACGGGTATTTTTAGAACCCGTGAATAAACCTTTACTTTTAATCAGCACATATACATTTTTATATTATATGAACACCTGGATAGAGTTTTGATAAACGTGTTTGTGGTGTAATTTTGTCGTATATGGCGGGTTAGTTTCATTAAAAAGTCGTTAATGTCTAATTATATACTTATTCTTGCACGTTTATGGTGATATGACCTCTTTACCGAAATGTAAATACTATGATACGGACACAATGGTAAATTTAATTGATATTGGAATCAGTACTGTATCCGCTGGTCGAACTACATCCTTTAACTTTAAACATACAAATATAACTATTTTTTCACTTCAAATTGCGCAAGCTAGTTATTTAATAAACGAATAAGAAAGTCAACATTGCTTGACATACAGTTAATATCACGAACATTACATAGTTGCATGACATCGGTTTGCATCATTCTTCATGTGCCTACTGTGATTCATTACTATATTGTCGACAAGTAGTAAAGAAGTACTTGTTTTAAAATCGATTGTTTTAAGAGCTATTCTCTGTAAGCATCAAAGTGGACTAGAAATGAGTAATACCAGAGTGCCTGCAAACTTCTTCAAAGGTGTTTTAAAGCACAATAATCATATTTGACACTTAAAAGAATTACCTGTCCTTGTTACGCTCTTCTTTTGGAGGTAGAAATGTCGTCATTTGCCTGAGGCGGGAAGTGTGTTTTTTCATCTATCTGACTTAATTTCTCCCAGCATTTAGATAATATTTTAAATAACTGCATGATAGTGGGAAGTATGACCTGTCATTTTAAGTATAAGTCACCATATATAGAAGTTCTAGATCTAGTGGTATTATTTGTTTAGACGAGTGAATTGTTTTTTTTAAAACTTTTTAGTCTTTAGAGGCCAGTTTCCGTCCAAGCCCATTTTCCGTCATTCTCATTTAAAAAACGTTTTTACACTGCAAATTACTTACGCGATGCCACTTATTGTCAGACGTTTATAACTGAAGATTGGAAACAGGAAAAAACAACCAAAGAGTCAATAAGTGTACAAAACCGAAAGGGATTTCTCCGAAAAATGTGTTTACTTCCTTATATGGCGTTGGGGATGCGCGCGCATACTGCCGCATAATAAACTATTAAAAAAATAACACTGTAATGACGTCATATTTTTATCACTCTTCAGCGGACGCAGTTAAAATATACCGTGATTATATAGTTTAACCAAAGAGAAGCAACTCGTACAACCTGTATCTGTTTGATTTACATAGAGTTACTGTAAATTGACGTCGTTGAAAATTTTACATTGACGTTACCAGGCGCATTGTTATAAAGACTGATGTGACTGATCGAACAATGCAAACATACCATTTTTACAATGAAATTGTTGAATAGACTTGCAAACAAGTTTCTAATTCATAAAACTTTATTGTATCTTGACCTAGTTGAATCTATCACTCGATAAAATACATGACGGAAACTGGGCTTGTAAACAAAATGATTTCTCAGTTTTAGTCTATTTATAAAAAGGTCACGTGCCACTTCGATAATTTATATAAAACAAAATTATTTGGTATCAAATTTCCAGGAAGAGGTAACCTAATAGAAAATAGAGTAAAAATTGTCAGGATACATAGATGTGTCTGAAAAATTAGTTTATGTTTACATAAGTGACGGAAAGTGGCCCCCGACGAGTAGAGGCCACGTTTAGTATCAGCGCTAGTTAAGGCTCGAGTTCAACATTCTGCGAGGAGCAAAGCGTTGGTTATCATTGGAAATGTTACTCCCTGGCCAGTTTTATGACTGCCGTATTCGGTCCTGATTTTGCAGGTGACGAGAGAAAAATGAGGTCAAAGGCCATGACCCCTTTTTCACGTATTATTGTTCTAAGGTGAATATCAAAATGCAACGTGGTAGTTTTGTAAGTTGTCAAACACATATGGGAATGTAGTGACACAGCCAAACACGCTCTATAGTTGAGAGTTTTGAAAACCTTCTAAATCGGAAGATAAACAAAAAGCATATGACACATATTGTTGAGGTTAATGTTCTTTAGGTACTCGATAGTCGAGTGTGCTGGTTTCCGAAAATACTGGTGATGCATATCTATTAAGCCACACTTTTGAAAAATAATATGTGTGGGTTTGTTTAAATGGTGTATGAAACAAAACTTTTTTTTCAATTTTCCTTGACTTGCACAACACGAATATGTTTTTAGTGGCATCTAGCATGTTATCACTACATAATGAGTGCATTTCCCAAAAGAAAGCAATGGGCCTAATCATTGTTTTGAGCTTTTCTTCTGGGTGTTGTTTGATGACCTCAGCAACTGGGATAGAATACATAGTCACAGTGCGATGAGTTTTACAAGCACTACAGGGTGATGAGTTTATGATGCCACTACATTGAGTTTATGCTGCCACTACAGGGTGATGAGTTTATGATGCCACTACAGGGTGATGAGTTTTATGATGCCACTACAGGGTTATGAGTTTATGATGCCACTACAGGGTGATGAGTTTACGATGCCACTACAGGGTGATGATTTTTATGAGCCCAATACAGGAGGGTGAGTTTATGATGCCACTAAAGGGTGATGAGTTTTATGAGGCCAATACAGGAGGACGAGATTTATGAGGCCACTACAGGGTGATGAGTTTATAATGCCAATTCAGGGGGATGAGTTTATGATGTCACTACAGGGTGATGAGTTTATGATGCCACTACAGGGTGATTAGTTTTATGAGCCCAATACATGAGGGTGAGTTTATGATGCCACTAAAGGGTGATGAGTTTTATGAGGCCAATACAGGAGGACGAGTTTTATGAGGCCACTACAGGGTGATGAGTGTATGATGCCAATTCAGAGGGATGAGTTTATGATGCCACTACATGGTGATGAATTTATAATGCCAATTCAGGGTGATGAGTTTATGATGCCAATTCAGAGGGATGAGTTTATGATGCCAACTCAGAGGGATGAGTTTATGATGCCACTACAGGGTGACGAGTTTTATGAGGCCACTACAGGGTGATGAGTTTTATGATGCCAATTCAGGGGATGAGTTTAGGATGCCACTACAGGGTGATGAGTTTTATGAGGCCACTACAGGGTGATGAGTTTATGATGCCACTACGGGGTGATGATTTTTATGAGGCCACTACAGGGTGATGAGTTTATGATGCCAATTCAGAGGGATGAGTTTGATGATGCCACTACAGGGTGATGAGTTTTATGAGGCCACTAAAGGGTGATGCATTTATGAGGCCACTACAGGGTGATGAGTTTATGAGGCCACTACAGGGTGAGGAGTTTATGATGCCACTACAGGGTGATGAGTTTATGATGCCAATACAGGAGGGTGAGTTTATGACGCCAATACAGGTTGATGAGTTTTATGACGCCAATACAGGAGGGTGAGATTATGACGACAATACAGGGTGATGAGTTTATGATGCCAATACAGGGTGATGAGTTTAATGACGCCAATACAGGAGGGTGAGTTTATGACGACAATACAGGGTGATGAGTTTATGATGCCAATACAGGGTGATGAGTTTTATGACGCTAATACAGGATGGTGAGTTTATGACGCCAATACACTGTAATGTTTATGACGCCAATACAGGGTGATTAGTTTTATGACGCCAGTACATGGGGATTAGTTTATGACGCCGATATAGGGTGATGCGTTTTATGACGCCAGTACATGAGGGATTAGTTTATGACACCAATATAGAGTGATGAGTTAATGACAATACAGAGTGATGAGTGTGTGACGCCAATACAGGGTAATAAGTTTATGACGCCAATACAGGGAGGATTAGTTTATAATGCCCAATGCCAATATAGGGTGGTGAGTTTATGATGCGATAAGTTTATGACGCCAATACAGTGGGGGATTAGTTTTTGACTCTAATGCAGCGGGATGAGTTCATGACGACAATACAGGTGGATGAGTTTATGATGCCAATACAGGGCGATAAATTTTGGGCGATAAATTTTGGGGGGGGGGGGGGATTAGTTTATGACGCCAATACAGGGGGATGAGTTTATGACCACAATACAGGGAGATGAGTTTATAATGCCAATACAGAGTGATGAGTTTTATTTTCAGGATTGGGTTTATAATATGAAAACTGAACTTCCTCTCTCACACTTTGTTGTGTGTTTAGGCATATGTGTTTGTTGGCAATTAATGTATTTCTAATACAAAATTCAAACTATTGGTAAGCATGTTTATTTCTTATTTTCCTCAATCAGTTCTTTTGTATTTTCATGGTGTCATTTTTAATATATAAAGACCAAATCCATTTTTTATTTTAGATGCAAATTTTTCACCATCGGATTTTTTTAAAAATCTGACCCAAACTTAGTGATTTTTACTCTTTTTTTTTAAAATTCAAATATGTTAGAAAGTACCTATATTAAAATGTACAAAAATGGTATGAAAACTAACTCAAAAACAGTTTTAATTATATTTTTCATAACTTTAGTCATGGTTCGTTAATGAAAATGTGAAATACAAATCATTTATATCATTATTGGAAATGGCACTTGAAAATAGAGGAAAAACGCTATTTTTATGTATGAAATGAAATCTCTCCATTTTCAGCAAAAAGTCGAAAAAATGATCACCATGGCAACTCATTTTTTTTTTCATTTTCTTTGAATTGCATGACCAATCTTGGACCAAAAATTCAAAAAACAATCCGAGACGTTGCGTTTCCGAACATTATGTATTTTCTTTGATGTTTACAGAGAATAGCTCTTTAGGGGTTTGAATGCATCTGGCTAGATTAGAGAGCGAGCCCAATTGACCTCAAAGTTCCCACTCCCTCAGAGTTCGCACTCCCTCAGACTTCCCACTCCCAGTCAACGAACTTTCCTTTCAGAACCATATCCCGAAACAGAACGATGAACAATTCCGTAACACCGTAGATTTAGGGCCATTTCGTTATACAGTTAAGACGAAGAAATTCAAAATTACTGAGAACACAGTTCGTAAAATTCGCTGCACCGGACACATTACTCATGGCAGTATGTTGAAAGTGAACAGTTGAATATAAACATCAAAATGTACACGCAAGAAACATGATCTTCATTTTTAATTAATGTGTACAAACATCAATGGTTCAAGACGTTTAAAGTATCATTATAAAGAGATGGTAATGTAAAATTATAGTTCATGTCCTGTAGAAACGTTTATATAGGCATTTTGTTTCGACAGAACGAGGGTGGGTGGGGGTGTTTTAACATCATTTTATTGGAACGAACCTATACATGTTGTGCATCAAAACGTCATAGCATCATAAATGATAAAAAATAGGTATATGGTACATATATAAGTTTATTTTATACAATCTTGTGTTAATTAATTAAAACTTTGAGCTGTATGGTACGAACTATATGCTATATGGTCATTTGTTTGCACAGGTCAACATATTAAGGACTATTGGTCGGCCATCTTTAAAACAACTCCAAAGTGGATGGAATATGATCAAGTGAAATTTTCAAAACACAATTTACACGACACTATTTACACAATATATGACGTCATTGAAAGTTAGCCCAAATGTATCCATATTCCTGTGCACGGTCTCATTAACGGCACGCGAAAGTTGCATATGCCTATTTTTCGGCATTAGCTGTTGAGTTTATTAATAGTTATCTACCAAAGTCTTAAAAGTCTTAAAATACATTTGCGTTAATTTGCCTTTTCTTTTCTGGAGAAAATTTTTCGACTGATTGTGCATGGGTATAATTCGACAATAGGCGTAGCTAGAAGACGTTGGGGGCATGTCAATATTGAGAAATCGGATTTTGGCAGGTTAGTTGTTATTGATATCATATTAGAAGCAACGTCATGAAATACGTTATTGTCGAATATGAAACATGCCTAATGCACAGAACATAAAGACGTGAAATGGGTCATTGCTTTTCTTATTTCATTTCTAAGACATTGTAAAACTTACAATCCCCCTTTCAGTATTTATTTTCATTCAGCAAGACAACACCTTATATCGTATTTCATTTCATCAACAATTGTAAAACTGTATAATTAGACAGTATCATATTTCAGAATGGTTAA
The DNA here is from genome assembly GCA_037043455.1 of Cyrtodaria siliqua. Lineage (NCBI taxonomy): Eukaryota > Metazoa > Mollusca > Bivalvia > Adapedonta > Hiatellidae > Cyrtodaria > Cyrtodaria siliqua. Next base: position 7,973 of record JAWPHD010023605.1, on the reverse strand, counting down.
TACTTTACAATGGTTAACAGTACAATAACAATATATTATCATCCCAAAAATGTATTACAATTTTGGAAATAATTCAAGCTGACTCCTGCTATGCAGATTTATCTTATGAAAACAACTTTCAAAACAAGTGATTCAGTACAGTTTAATATTGTAAAATATTCGTCTTCAGCTTGGTACAAATGTGGTAAAAATAGTGTTGATATGTACCACTTTTAATACAGGCTGACATACAATGAAATCGCTTCGCTTAATTAAAACGTTGACAAATAAAAGTCGCATTAAATATCCACTATGCTATTGCATATGAGAAATTGCACTTTCAGTTGTGGGGTATTAGTGGGGTCACTGGGGAGGAGTTCGTATTTCGACGTTAGTTAACACTAGTCAAGGTTAGGGCTAGGGATACAATGATTCCAAGACTTATTCTAACTATGAATGTCAGAGCTAACTACTACGAACGTTGCGCCAACTTCCAAACCTCTTATTTCCAATGACATTTGTCATTGTGCTAGAATTACATAATTATTTAACATAAACCAACATTCATTTATAGAGTCGCACTTTTTTTTCCCCATCAATCTAGGTAGGGGAATTGACAAAGACAGATTTTACATCTGTTTCTATAGAAGAGTTAGTTCCCTTTAACAATTGAGATTTACAGTTATCTGCAATAGAGCTGATAGATTAACGTAAGTCTCTCTTCTATAACATATCTCATATTTGACTTTGTAAACGATATGATAGTGAATTGAATTGAATGTTGTTTAAAGGATCATCAACACAGTATAGGTTATTTAGAGCCGCCCCAGAGAGAGGGGAAGGATACATAGGAATCCGGGAACCATGCTTATGGTCTTATGATCGAATACATTCCTATGGTTCTTAAACGTGCTCAGACGATAGACCGATACACGGGACCGCCCGGTTTACGTCCCCATCCAAATGACGAGGCTAAGGGAAAGTGTCTTGCCCAAGAACACACCGAAGAAAATCAGTGGCACCACGGAGGATTGAACCCGGGGCCTCCGGCTACAAATCCGCCGTGCTGCCGACCGCGCCACGCCAGCCGTGTTTCTATTTCTGTGTGTGTATACTATGTCAAAAACATAATATGTATAATGTATAATAAATACACAGTAATAGTAACACTTTCATATCGTTTTACAAAGTCAAACTATGCGATATGTTATAGATGAGAGACTTATGTTAAAGTCTAAAATGCATTACTTTCAGCTCTAGTGCAGCTCTGGGAATTTGAGACAAATAACTGTGCAGTGATTGGGTGTGGGTGGGAAATACTGATCCTTCGGCTATATTATCCTGCATTCGTAGACACTCTAGCATTTTGACTTTGTATTTAATCGGTGTAGCAGACTACCAAATACAAGTTACGGCATGGCTACATAGTCTAGGCATTATATTATTCTATCAACTATCAATTACTGAAATATAATGATCGTAAATCGTAAGTTTGAGCAGCAGAACATTGCCTGGGGTCCACATCGCCATATACAAGGCCTTGCGGCTTCATTAATATATGTTTACAGAAAAGACACTTTACATCTAAAATAAAGTATAACTATAGTATAACTAACAGATCGATTATTTGTGTCTTTACATCAAATTATGTCTTCGTGTCCATAATGACACATACAATGCAACATTATTTATTGAATATTTGCAACAAGTAACACGAATAGACATATAATCTTCTGTAGTTTAGCGTGTCCCATTTCAATAGGGTAGTAGAGTTCGATTAGCCCTATTGTCAACACTTTTATGTTTGAGATGTCATATTTTTCCTTTTATTCATATTTGTATTTGTTGTTTGTTTCTGTGCGTGTTTGTGGTGAATGTGATCCTTGAATGCTACATTTCCTTTTCGACGTTTATTTAGGTGCACCCTAGCACCTGGTTTATTTAGGTGCACCCTAGCACCTGGTTTATTTAGGTGCACCCTAGCAAATGGTAATTGTTTATGTTTTTTGTTGTTTAATCTTGGACGACGTCGTTGATTAAACAACAAAAAACATAAACAATTACCATTTTCTATAGCATCAACTATTTATATTAAGAAAAAATATTCCCTATGATATAATTATTATGTAAAACACGGAAGTGACGAGAAATTTGATAAGTAAGTGATTGATTACCGGCCGACGTCATAAATAGTTACTTTATGACGTTTTGGTCTAAACGTCCAAGGTTACGTTTTCGTGTGTTGCGGCTCATGTGTATTGGTATGATATTTTGTCTACCATTGATATGCGGAGTGCGGGGTCCAGTGGTAAAGTGTTGGACTCCATATCGAGAGGTCGTGGTTTCGATCCTCACCGTGGCCACGTTAACAAGATAATTAATCCACAATGCGTAGTACTGGGTCTAGTCAGAAAGACATTGAGAGTGATTAATAAAGAGTTGTAAGAACTAGTTTCGCAATCGAGGTAAAAGAAATATGTTAAAACGATTGATATGTTACTTGTAGATAACCCTTTTACAATGTTTATAGTCTTATGATTTTCAATACAGTATTTATGTAACAACAGGAAGCACACTGCGATCTCCAGTTTCTACAGTGTGTTTAGTCATTTCAACATTATCAAAAGAAACTTCCATTTAAACAGAATTGTCGTCTGCAATTCTGCAATGACACCGATTCCGGTGAGTACAACATTAGTCTTCCTCTTCATTCATAAATATATGCTGCCTTTTACATATATCTATGTAAGCTGATTCTTAAGCAGCCATTGTCTGTGCTATTACTTCCGGCATCACTTGGAAATATATGAGGACATATTTGACGCAACATTGTAATAAACGACTTCGGTGAATTCAAGATATTTTATTTAATTTTTTCTTAACAATGTAGTCAAAATGGTCGGATCATAACACATTAACAACATCAAGTACGACCCTTCTAAATACAATTCAATAACGCACATTTAAAAGGTTATGTTTATGGTATATACGTTTCTTGTCTTCACGCAGTGTCATGTAACGATTGCAGGGACCATAGATCAACACACAGTCACAAAGTCGCTTCAAAAGTGTCTATTGTTTGAGGCGCTTGTTTCAGCCAGCCAAAGGTTTTTCGGGATTAACATGAGCAATTTTATAAATGCGTACATAAATTATGTATCATTAGAACTGGAAGTTTTAGTGGTAAATACAAATACCTTACTTTTCAAAATCGATTGAGATATACATATTTTACAGCCAAAATGCTTTTGTTGTAGCTTTTCCCATATAAATTCCTTGTTGCTGGGGCAGCAGGAAATTAAGAAAATCTCAGATAACTTCATTTAGTCCTAATATTTTGCTATAAAACTTTCACAGTGTCTTAATTGACATTTATACAACACATTAAAAACATTTCAAATTTTTCCAGCAGCAGAATTCTTCAAAACAATTTCTCAACCGATTTTGAAAAGTAATGTATTTTTATTTACCACTAAAAATGTCAGTTTCAGTTATACACATTTCATTTAGGTCCTAGTTGAATTTCGTCTTTGAAGTCCACATTTTGTTTGGCTGAAACAAGCGTCCAGAACAGTAGTTGTATTTCTGATCACAAGCCAATTAAACCAGCGACTATCATTCACGCGTTTTTGAAACAAAGGCAAGCACTCCTGTAATGATGGCAAATATACCAGCAACAATGCACAGAGCAAATCCCGCATGGAGGTCAACGCCTTCCGGCTTCAGATCACTGTCAGTGGCGAATATAATGGTTCCTATTATCATCAGCAAACCTGAAAATACACAATATATACTGAAAAAGGGATTCCTTGTAAGCAACAAACACAAACAAAAGATGAAAGTAGCAGACTCGGTTATATTTAGCCTGTTCATGAGAGGTAATGTCGAGCGCAACACCTATCATGCCTCCTAGCACCGGCTTAAGCGATATTTTACATTAAAGCCACAAAGATTGGGATCGATGATCCCAAAGGACCAGTACTGATTTGTAGTCGGTGTGACATTTTACGGCTGCCACACAGCACTAAACAAACGCTAGTGTGAATGTCAATAAATACTGAAAAGGGGATCCCTTGGAAGCAACAAACACAAAAAAGAAATGAAAGTAGCGGACAAGTTTGGCATTTTGTTAGCATATGCTAATAAAATATTCTATATTTACATCATGTATTAACGTTTTATCAGCATTAAATAGTAGCAGTTTCTATATTTCAGAGTTAAATATATGTCATTTGTAAACCAGTACATGACTGCAGGATATGTCAGTAATCAATTGGATACACTGTAGCATTACAATATTAACTAAACGTAATTAGGTCTGCCATTTTAAGGAACAACACAAGTGAGAACATATGATTCTAGTGAGCATATGATAATAAATACAGATACGGGATTCCCCTGGAAGCAATTAAAACAAACAACAGAAAAAATATAAGATATATAATAATATACCTAAGGATCACTTTTATTTTTCCATATAATTTTATTAGAAATAATTCACAATAACGATATTAACTTTATTAATACTTCAACAATTCCACAATTTGATTCAAGTCATGAGATCATATGACCATACACTGCCCTAAATAATTTCATATAAAATAGAAATAATGCTATTTATTTCAGCAAGAAATGTAGACAGCAGAAAAGTGATCCTTAGCAAATTGTGAGTAGTATAATATAACTATAATAACACCTCCCATGTTAGCCTACACTGTGCTTGATTTTCTTTGTTGCATATGTTGCCTAAATAAACAATACTATTAAAAATGCCATTGCACGAACCTGCCAGTATGGCACTACCACCGCCAACCTTCAGCAGTTGCGTGTGTCCTTTCATAACGAACTGCTTCAAACACAGACACACCAGTGCCCCCATTATTACCAGCATGCCAAGGATCTCCATCGCTCGAACTGCTTTCAGAGTGCCACCTGTAAAAGTGTAAAATAAAATGATCTTTTAAAACTGAATTGAATTGAATTGGATTATATAGTCACACCGACAGCTAAGGTCATATGGTGACTTTCTAGCTTCCACTGGTGGAGGAAGACCCCAGGTGCCTCTCCGGGCCATTTTCTTGCGCGGGCGGGCGCCTGGGTAGAACCACCGACGTTCCGCTATCTTCTAAAAAGAACGGCTTGACCTGTTAGGTAATTATAAGGTTGGTATGTGGAGATGAGAATAACCATTGAATAATGTTGTAATAATTGACACCAACGTTTCAAACCTATGCAAAAGTGGTCCCGTGCGACACACAAACACCGAAAACGTTACTGCACAGCATCATGAATATGTGGAAGAATCCATTTAAGCGAAGGTAAAATCGGAAAACCTACAAACATGTATACCTTTCAAACCCTTGACAAAATTACATAAGAGAATGATCAGATTGGAACCAGTGTCTGTTTTAGCTTTCAACGCTTGTACAGGGTACTTTGACCGGAAATAAAAAAGGAAGTAAATACATAGGCTAGTCCAATCTCTACCCAGAGTTGTCGTTCCTTGCATACACATACGTCTCTGTCAAAGTCTCATCAAATACCAAAAAACTTGGCAAACGATGAAACACGATTGAAAAGCAAAATGTCTTGATTGCACTAATATACGGAATTAGCTTTATATGAAATGCTTAAATTACTTGATTTGGCTTGAATGTTTTAAATATACAGTAAATTATGCTCAGAATTATATTGCGGTAGAATAAAGGTTTGTACTTTGGCATATCACACCGCCGTCAAAATATTTATAATACGAACCACCAAATCGTTCCATTAGAGTTACAGTACAGCATTTTGCTTACCAGCACTTTCTAGTATCACATAGCTCTTAACAACCTACCTTAAATTAAATTACAAACTTAAAATATACATCAAAATGTAGAAAATGAGTCGTGTTTCTTTCGACTGTTTACGTGTCAATCAGCATCCGATAGTGGGTGGTGTCACGGTGTTGAAGTTCTGTTCACCATTTTGATATTTCAGCTATGGTCATGTGACAAATTATGATGTGATCGCAGGTTACTTTATTAGACGTTGATAGAGGTCAATGACGGCCTCTGGGAGAGATTGAGGCTAGTCCCCACCTAAGGTATACGCCTGGGGATGAGTCCTGGCTCAATATTAAATCTTCGAAGCACACTCGCAGACTTCTCAGGAACCCTGGGCAATATTTCGTCAGTTGTTTGTTAAGATTCGCATACATAATTTGAATACAGAGATTGAAGATAAATTTAACCTGCGAGATATTTATCAGAGATGTGTCCTTTTGAAACTTAAATTATTTATAAACAAACGCTTGTGTATATAAGCTCCTCATCTTTTGAGCCGATTGCAATGGCATTTCTCAATTCACACGTCACTACATTAACTGATAAGATGTATACTGTAACACACCATGAGAGCAACTAGTTTTGTCAGAGAAATGTTGCACTTTGGAATTCTTTGAAAAGAAGTACTCCTCCAAGGCTTTTGTGCCGAATGAAAATAAATTTAACTTCATAAATATCATCATCAGCAACTGAATACGTTCATATTATAATGCGTTTGAAATGTGCAATTTTTACGGTCAACACATGAAGATCCTTGAGCCTTTTGTTTTAATTTTATACATAAATCGGGCAAAATGACGAATTTATAGGTTGATAATATTAGTGTCTTCTTGTCGAAATATCTTAATTCGAAACAACGAATACCAGTAAAATCATATAAGACTATGTTTAAAGTTAAACTGCATAGACTATCAAATAGAGTTATATCGGTGTTTGCAATGAAAACATTTTTGAAATTCTTTCCTTAGTCAAAGTATATAGTGCTAGAAGCTGTCAATCTGTGTTTCCATTTCGGTCAGTACAAACAAAAAATACATATTTCGATATTTTTCCCTTTACATTATACATTGTATTACCTTTTTAAATGAATATGAAACCCTTTAATATTAAAAATTTAATAATTATTACTATTCTATTTTGTGGTCTTTAAACTATTTTGAGGAGTATATATAAAGTAAGTCTAATGTGCTATAGTCGGCATAGATTTTGACAGAAGATTTTAAGAATCAATGTAACATCTAGCCAATTTAGCCGAGCGATTAAAGATGAATGGCTACCTTCTTGTAGTATTATCAATTAACAAATTTAACTCTTAAACATCATATGAACATTTCTTGATAGTCTCGGAGAGAAACATATATTGAAAACCGCTACTAAGTTGTAGGTAAAAATAAATATTATTTGAATGACGTAGATACTACTTTTACCACTGAGTGACTGGACGGGGAAATGAGGTAAATCTGAATTGTATAGCTGCACAACTATTGCCAGATAATTGATTAATACATTTACCTGTGGATTAATTTACCTGTTCGAAGTTTTCTACGTCATCAAATAAAATCCTATTCTCGCTTTTTTGATTCGGTGGTTCCATTACTCCGGCCGATAAAAGGCTCTGGGTATTGTTTAACCACTCATAGGATATGTTGTCTGCTTTTTATACGCAGGCTTCATAACCGCTGCTCCCAACTAAATTCCATTATGTTTATTTCGCTCTTCGGGGCATTTCAGTTTATTAGATACTGGGACCATACGCCGTACGACATGGGGAAGACGTTAAAGAAGGATAACTCCATGTCCACCGCCATATGCATGCCATCTTCGGGATGGTTAAAATTGTGTGCTGTTGATTTTATGAATATTGAGTTCTGCTCAACCCGGGGCTAGAGGGCGTGAGCGGTAGCTAGCATATTTCACTACCGCTCATGAACAGTCTCAATCAAACCGAGACTGCAATATTTCGTATGTGTCGTGCTCGGCCGTTTGCAAAGGTCCATTATCATACACTTTTTCATAGATATTGCAATGCTTGAATTGTAAATATCTATTGTTGTGTATTGATTTTGATTTAAATAAACAGAAACATGTTCATGAAGCAAAACATGACCGGAGAACTTTAACATTTGAGCCGATTCCGATTGAAACGAATGAAATTGTGACTCTCGT
>JAWPHD010023604.1:0-21669 GCA_037043455.1 Cyrtodaria siliqua | reverse complement strand
TATATGCGATATATACTGCTTCTCGAGGGCAGCAGACCCGAGAGTGCAGTATAAATCGCATACGAGAAAAGTATGCTATAAATGTTTTGTACCTTAGTCATTGCAGGTAATTGGCATTTTGATCGACAGGTTGTGTGTAAATTTACAACTATGCACGTCTAAAATGTAGTAGGCCATGGTATAACTGTGTAAACTATCATTTATAGCACTGCTGAAATATACCGGCATTTATAGCACAGTCTAGGTTCAGATCTTCGGGGTTATTAAAAATATATCATAAGCAAAAACAATAATAAAATAATGTTAATATTGAAATTTTCAGTTTATTATGTTAACACTTTTATCTAGACAGTACTACACTTGAATAATAATAACAAACTTGATATATATGTGTAGTGATTAAACTCTGCTTATACATGTATTATAATTCCTATATTCATCTGATTTGTATTTATGTCTCCCCACATTGGCAAGACAAAAGCATTGAGCCGGAGATAAGTTTCTAGAGATAAGTGAAAACATTAAACTGAAAGTTTGATGTAAAATATTTCAGGATTATTTGGGTTTAAAACAGTTTCTATGGAAGTAAACTTAAGGGAAAAGAAATAATTTCATTTAATTTTTCACTTAGACCAGGAAAAGTACCCCTGTTTCAGGTTACTTGAGGGGTAACAAATAGGGTACATGTAGTTAGGGATATCTATATTTTTCACTTAGACCAAATAAAAAAATATCTGCGGTTCTCTTTACAGTGTACGACCAACCAAGTTTGGGCCGTTTTTCGACCAAACCAGTTTGGGCCGTTTTTCTCGACACTAATTTTATCCCCCTTTTTCATTATTTTTTTTTTCAAAAGTATGTAAGTGGGATCATTCTTCTCGGAAAGGAATCTTTTTCCAAATGTATAAAGCAGAATCATGCGTATTATTTTATTTGGCCTTAATATAAAAAATATTATTAAAGCTCCAAACACGCTCGAGTTCATAGTATTTAATATTTGTACTGATTTCGCCCCACCTTGCTTTCGGAAAAATAAATCACTAGGTTTGGGCGGAATAGTATGGTCACCTCAAGCATAAGTACTATTTTCTGGCCTTGCATCCATTGAAGAACAAAGTCTTATTCAGTTAATTTGACATAATTTAATTACAAAATATATAATGAAGAATTCTAAATCTGTGTTCTTTGTTTTTTAGGGAGATAGTGCAAGAATTAAGGCAAAAATGCAAAGTTGCTGTCACGGCAACCACAGGGATGGCCAGTCTGCAGTTTGGGATCGGTGCAACCACACTCCATCACTGGGCGGGAATAATTCATGTGCGGTACAGTCAAGAAAAGCTGACCGAACTGTTTGATGTAGATGACCAGTTTGCAAGTGCCAAGGAAAGAATTCTAGGAACAGAGTGTCTTGTCATTGATGAAATCAGCATGCTGTCCGCAAAAGTGTTTGACATGGTTGAATTTGTTGTCAGACATGTAAAGCAGAACCAAAAGATATTTGGAGGAATACAGGTAATACATGTTCTGGTTTTGCTGTCGCACTAGAAACCACTGAATTTTACGATTGTTCATGTCATTACTTTTTTTTTTCATGGTGTTTTACGTTATTTTCAACACAGTCATGTCAGGTTATATATAACAAACCCCCATATAAAACTCCAAATGTACAATGTTTAGCTCTATATACTGGCAAAGGGCCAGTAGGGCTTATGCTGTGTCGGTTCAGTGTTTCCAATCTCAAAAAAAAATAAAAAAAATAATTTGGTAAGAATATATACATTTATTATATACTTCCCAGTGAAATGGTGGATCTTACGATTAAAATAAAACATTAAAATATATATATTTTCACTCAAAATGACCTAGTGCAAATGTTGACTTTATTGACATTGTTTTGGCGCATTATAAATATTTTTTTCGCATACATTTCCAGGTTGTGAGTATATAATAAATAGAATATTTGTTGGTTTATTGTGAATATAGGATTTATTTTCATCACGAAGTGAGAAAACTCAAATATTTTCACTCTTGCCATATATTTTCACTCGTTTTAGCACTCATGAAAATATATGTTTTCTCAGTTCTCGTTGAAAACAAATCCTATATTCACTCAAAACAAACAAAAAAAATCCTCTCTATATATTATACTTTTAGTAATGAAATACTACAAGAGGATGTATGCATTTTAATGCTCACCACCATATACTCTATGATTTCCAGCACGGATTTAGGGAAAAAAGATCCTGCGAGACAAACAATATCCTACTAGTAGAGGATTTATTAAGCAATGTTGTACATGGTAAATAAATTGATCTGATCCTGCTGGATTTCAGCAAGGCGTTCGATAAGGTAAACATAAGTATAAAAGTCGAACAGGAAATGCAGCGTTCACAAAACACAATAAACCCAAAAACGTGCAAAAAGACAATCATAAATGGAAATGTTAATAAGGAATAAAGGCATATGACGTCACAAACACAAAAAGAGTGGACAATAGGGCAACCGCCCTGGAACGGTCAGTGGCTAAAAGGCCGCTGGATATTTAAACCAGGTTCTAGGGTGCACCAAACCTCACACTTACCCTACTTCATCCCAATAAAATGAGACAGTGTAATAAAGAAATCTCCGCCATGAACCATTCTCTAACCAACACGGCAGCATAGGCAATATAAGTAAAACACAAACTTAGATGCTCGTGTATATAAAAATACAAAAATAATAGCCTAGAAAGCCACAAAGAAGATAATGGCTTGGCAGAAGCCAGAGTAACAAGAGAATAAACCATTGAGGGCACGACAAGACAAGATGGCAAACAAACATCAAACGCCACCGTCGTTTTGGGCTTTAGGTAGACGTCATCATAGGGTCTACAGTTTGTCCGGTCATCGCCCAATTAAGGACATATTTCGAGCCTAATGTATTTTGGTAGTGGGTTGTGGGGCGTGGGGGTTGGTGGGGAAGAGAATTTCTATAGGTAACTGTAAAATCACTGTTAGCCTTTCAATTTCATGAGAACGTTGTGATATTCAATTTTGTGGCCCACCCAATAAAGCCTTTTTGTGTGCAGTTTTTCATTTAATGCTTTGCTTTCATTCTTGTTCTACAAACAATAAAGAAATATCAGACATGTTTTGTATTTAAACTAGATAAATTATGAATATGCTTTTCAAAATTACAAAGTTGTGTTTAGCTTTTCTTACCCAAGACACTTTTATAACACAAAGAAAACAACTATAAGTGGGCCTCAATTTATATACCTGAGTTGACCGGTCATGGAGCATGCAGTCAGTAAATAAACAAGATGCACATGCTTTTTTAATGACAAAGTAGCGATGGGAAATATTAGGAAATATGTCCTTAAAGAGGAAAGCATAGTGGTGAACCGTGCGTTGCAAAATGATAGGGTTTTGATAAACCCTTTAACAAGTTTAACAAAGATAGTATTAACGTGATCATGACTAAGGATCTTACGAAGTTTGTAAATCTCGTCACCATAGAAGTCAGGTTGTGATAGTCCTTGTCACAGAAGAATTCTTAAATTACTTTTATATTTCGAAAGAAGATCAGGGTTACGATAATAAAACTTTGCAAAGGTTTTTCGAAGTTTATGGCAGCCCTGATGGAGTAGTTTTTTAGCTATACAAAGATTACAAACTCTCTTTCTACTTGGAAAAAGTCAATTTTTAAAATTTTAGATACACGTATTAACACCCTGTGCGATTTTTATATCTATTTTTATCATGCTAACCCCTCTTTACTTCCTCCGAGACCTAGACTTTCGTTTTGTAATTTAAAATCGGGAATTCAAGAAATTCTTAATAAAATGTGTTTTAGCTAATAATGTAAATATTGTTTGACGCCTATATTACGGCAATGTTTTATCTCCGTAACTCGGTAGCACTAATTCGTATACTCCAGTTCAATCTACTGAGGATGATGTTGTTACCACACATATCACTCGGTGCACTACTTTCAAGGCTGGTATAAACGAAAATGAAAACAAACTATCAACTATGTACTGGATTCCTAAATTACATAAATATCCGTATAAAGCCAGCTTTATTTCGGATTATAATGCCTGCACCACCACAAACATCTCCAAGCGTTAAACTTCATGTCTACTGCCGTTAGAGATCACGTTGAACAATATTGTGCTAAAACTTATGAATACTCTGGGATTAATTTATTTTGGTCTACTAAAAGATCAAGAGATGTTCTTGATACAATTTGCAATAAACTTCAAGTTTCATCGTTCAAAGTACTTATGACTTCTCTACACTATATACAACCTTACCACATCGCCTTATCAAAGACAATCCTATTGCTCTTATTCAAAAAACATTCGCTAGAGAATATACTACGTTTTTGGCCTGTAACAATATTATAGCGTTTTTCACTAACAGTAGTTTAGACAATTACACTATGTGGACTTGCCAAGAAGTTTGTGAAGCACTCGTTTTCCTATTAGATAATATTTTCGTCAGATATGGAACTACCCTTTATAGACAAATTGTTGGTATCCCTATAGATAATATGCACCCCTTGTCGCATATTTGTTCTTGTATTGCTATGAAAGAGGTTTCATGTTGAGTCTTCCATCCGATTCTTAGATGTAATTAAAGCCTTTAATGACACCTCTCGGTATTTGGATGACATATTGAACATTAATAAATACTGATAAAGGTGATCCTTTGAGAGCAACAAACACAATTAAGAGAATAAAGCAGCATACTCGGTTTTAATGAGTCTGTTCATGAGAAGTAATGAAAGAAGCAACACTTCTCACGCCCCCTAGCACCGGCTTAACACTCATTTCTTTTCTATAATAATTAATAATATCTATCATAAGGAACTTCAACTCAATAAAGCTAAAATTTCTGATACTGTCGCTTCTTTTTTTGATTTACATCTCTCTATTGAAAAGGACGAAATAATTTGTGAAATCTGTGACAAGAGAGATGATTTTAAAATTGATATTGTTAATTATCCCCATTTAGATGGGGATGTTCCCCGAGCTACTTCTTATGGGTCTATGTTTCTGAACTTATTCGTTTCCCTAGAACTTGTAGTCGTGTCGTAATATTTGGATAAATAAAAAGCTACTCCAGCAGGGCTACCGTTACCATAAACTTCGTAAAACCAAATTTTAATATCGTAACCCTGATCTACTTTTAAAATATAACAGTAATTTTAAGATATCTTCTATGACAAATGCTATCACTACCTGACTTCTACGTGGATGTGATTCATAAACTTCATAATATCCTTGACCAAAATCACTTTCATACAATCTTTATTAAACTTGTTAAAACGTGTATCAAAAGAGATTATGACACATTTACAGTTCGCCACTATTCTTTCCCTGTCCGGACAGATTCTGCTAAATCATTGAGTACTTACTTTGTGGCTTTCTAGACTTTTGTTCTCCGAGCAACATCTTTTGGGGTCTATGTGCCTCAACTAATTCGTTTTTCTAGAGCTTGTACTCGAGTTGAGGACTTTAATATTCGTAATCGTTATATAACTATCAGGGTTACCGTTAGCATAAACTTCGTAAATCCTTTGCAACATTTTATTATCGTAACCCTGATCTTCTTTCCAAATATAGAAGTAATTTAAAGATCCTTGGTCATGATCAATTTCATACTGTCTTTGTTAAACTTGTTAAAAGGTTTATCTAAAGAGGTTATGCCCCTATCATTTTGCAACGCACTGCATGCTTGGTGGTGGACCCATTTACAGTTCGCAACATTGCTTTCCTCTTTGATTGTGCGATGATCGGACAGGCTGTGGACCCTATGATGACGTCTACCTAAAGTCCAAAAGGACTTAACGTCTGCAGTCTTGTCTTGTCGAGCCCTCAATGGTTTATTCTCTTGATGCTCTGGCTTCTGCCAAGTCATTGAGTACCTTCTTTGTGGCTTTCTATGCTATTTTCTTTCGTTTTTGTATGTATATATATGAGCATCTTTGTGTTTTACTTATATTGCCTATTAATGCTGCCTTGTTGGTTAAAGAATAGTTCATGGCGGGGATTTCTTTATTTACACTGTCCCATTTTACTGGGTTGACAGAAGGGTAAGTGTGATGTTTGGTGCACCCTAGAACCTGGTTTAAAACCCCAGCGGTCTTATTTGCCACTGACCGTTCTAATGCGGTAACCCTAAATTGTCAACACTTTTGTGTTCGTTATCTTGCTTTTTATTCATCTTTAAAGTTGTTCTTGTTTCTATATGTCTTTGTTGTTGACAGTCGTCCTTGAATGCTACTTTTCCTGTTTGAGTTTTATGTTTACTTTTACAGGAGTGCCTAGCTTCTTATTTTTGAATTTATTATAACGAGTTGGAAAAAGTGATGGGAGGCTGGGCTCAGCATGAGTTTAATAAATTCAATATTAAATAGGCACGTCAAGGTTTCCCTTATTAGCTGGTAGATGGTTGAGTTTTTACCGTCCTACTTTGGTTAGCTGACCGGCTACTTTTAGCAGTTCCCAATGCAACAACAAAAATCACCGAATTACTTTTAAATCTTTCAATGTAACTCAAAATCAAAGAGAAAGCCGTGAACATACTATATATATATAGTATTATATGTATCATGTAGCACATAACTATAAGAAATAATACTATAATAATGTAGCTGACTACTATATATAACATTGTCTCACCCACAGATACAATTCGGTGCAAATAACCTTCCAATTTTGCGAAGCCTGGCTGCGATTAATGCCATTAAAACGGCATCTCGTTTTAATTGAAATGACATGAAATACAATCGCGTTCCATTGGAGTATTGCTTGTATTGTATTTTATGTCCTATTCGAGTAAAATCGAGTATGATCTGGATATGAAGGTTGGTTTAACAGCATTTGTGGAAATTGAACTTTTAAATTTAATGAACAGACACTCATGAATTTCGCCTTGAAGTGTTTTACGGCAGCTGCAGTCAGGAGACCAGTGACGGCCACCTTAAATGTTTATTTTTGTATCGCGAAACTGTAGTTCGGTTTATTGTGGTGGCTTATCTTCTGGCAATTCATAGTCATCTAGGTGCGCCTGTGAGACTTGCAACCGGGTATTATATATACATGATCATCTATGTGTTTTACTTATATTGCCTATTAACGCTTAGAGATCATAACCTGGCGGCGATATCTTTATTTACACTATCCCGTTCATTAGGATGACAATAGGGCAAGAGTGAGGTTTGGTTCAGTGCACCCTAGAACCTGGTTTAAACCCCACCAGCGCCCTTTTATTTGCCATTTTGCCAAGGCGGTAGCCCTGTCAACCATTGTGTGTTTGTGATGTTTTAGCTTGCCTTTTATTCATCATTATATATATTGTTGCTCTTTGTTTCTTTGTACGTTTATGGTTGACTGTCGTCCTTGAATGCTACTTTTCCTGTTCGATTTTTATATCTACTTGAACTCTGGTTCTCCAGATTTCAAGTCCACTTTGCTATCCGCTGGGCTACTGAAGCTCACCTGATATTTGCATAGGCGATATTCTCTAAACTATGACGAGTATAATACATATATATAAGGGACTGAATTGAAGTATCCGATATATATTCATTACAAGGGCGTAGCGCCCTATACGCACAATACGCACGTGCGTAATACAAAACATGCCGAGCATAATAAAAAACAATGCTCCAGAATGCACAATTTCCTTCCTTATTTTATTTTTTTTCCCGGACCCCACCAGCAGGAGGGGGTGCCCCCTCCCACACTCTCCCCCAGTGTGCGTATACATTTTGAAAACCTGGCTACGCCTCTGCATTACATATATGCATTCAATTCTAAACAGAAACTGATTTTATCTTTATATCATAATGATCAAATAAGCGAATAAAAAATGCAAGTGGGTAAAATAGCCCTTTGCATTATGCTATAGTTATAATATATATATATATAGATATATAAAGCGATATGTATGTGACTCTAGAATGACATGATAATACTTGTCATTAGTGATTCATTTAAAAAGGTTAAATACATCTTCATCACAACCTGACTTCTATGGTGATGTGATTTATAAACTTCGTAAGATTCTTGGTCATGATCACTTTCATACTATCTTTGTTAAATTTGTTAGAAGGTTTATCAAAAGAGGTTATGACACTATCATTTTGCAACGTACTGCATGCTTGGTGTGGACATTTTTACAGTTCGCCACTATACTTTCGATGACCGGACAGGCTGTGGACCCTATGATGACGCCTACCTAAAGCCCATTGGGACGGTGGCGTTTGATGTTTGTCTAAAAAAGTATGATCTTTCTTGTCGTGCCCTTAATGGTTTATTCTCTTGTTGCTCTGGCTTTTGCCAAGTCAATGAATACCTTCATTGTGGCTTTCTAGGCTATTGTTTTTTGTATTATATTTACACGAGCATATTTGTGTTGTACTTATATTACCTATTCTAATACACCCGCACTATATAGCCTTGTTTAAAATATCTCGTTATATTGAACGATATATCACTGTAATTTTTGCAACGTTAGGAGAATAAGCATAATTTTTGCTATTGACCTGGGAAGATGTGCCCGAAGGCTGTTCCGTCTGTATAACTTACCGAATTAATGTCGGTAAATATATCGAAACGCGCAACATGAAAACAAAATACCCAAATAAAATACCACGCGACGGTTTAGTATTGTTGTTTAAGTAACAAGAAAAGCTATAATACATGTATTATAGCATGGGGAGTACGGACATATTTGAAAGGCAGTGAAAGGATGGTATTAGTAGCATGACATATTAGCATGAATTTGACCGATCGGTTATCAGTGAAGTGACACATGTCCAAAATGGGGGAGAGGACACAATCTGTGTTTGTCGACTTCAGTTCTTTATAAATAAAACAATGAAGTTATATAATAAGTGTATTCAAAGCCTTATAGTTTCATTGACTTTTGTCTTTTGGTTTTGTCTGATTTCAAAATGCCAGTTCGGATGAATGTATTATATACATTAACAAACATTTCCATATTTCACGATAAGGGTAACACTACGTATAGCCGCTTCACTTTCATGGAAGTGCAAATAAATATTATGGAATGATTTTTTAACACTAGTATAATTGTGTAATGAACAATTTTATATGTATTTATTTTAAAGTTGTGATTATCCCAGAACTAAGTTTGTACAGCTCAGTAAGTGTGCCAGGTTCCCCGCCAGGACTTGAACCTGGATCTCTTTTCTCGAAAGAAAAGCATGCTTCCTTACACTACAGAGATGTTCCCAACAACACAGAGCGTACAGAAAATTAATCAGCCAACTTAAATTTAGATTAAACATATTTTACTTCAAATTATGTATATTTACATAATCCATTCTAGGCACTGATCTTAACTCTTAAAGTATGTCCTTTGTTTGTGCCAGATGAAGCTGCAGGTTATGCTTATAAATTAATTCCAACACTTCATTAAAAAGAAACCCAGTGAAAACAAGTAAATTCAGCAAAGTACAAGTCCACTATATGTGAAACCACACATCGCTAGGCTAGCGCTAGGATTTTAAACCCTTTAGCCAAATCTGGCTAAAGCCCTAAAAATTCCTTTAGCCGGATTAGAAAGTCTTTAGTCAGACTTTTGCCGAGATATTTTGTAACGAATTGGAGGCGCTAAAACTTTGCGTTTGCGTCCACATCAACAGTTAGTTAAAAAAGTATGCGTCATTAACCTACAGGTATCAATATGTCCACATCATATGCATTCTGCGTTAGTGCTTACAATTACTTATAATAGTGGAGCTGTAAAATATCCAAAAGGTTATAAAAATTGTATTTACTTTAATGCTATTTTAATTTTTAAAAATTGTCGACTGAAACTCAAAGAAGGACAGAATGAATGCATGCATATAATAAGAAAATATAAAAGTACAGACTCTTGTCACCATTGATTAGACCATTTAGTATTTTCATTAAATGTATTTCAATATACCTACTAACATTCATAGAAATAAAATAAATATATTTAAAAATGTAAGGCTAAGCTGAGGCATATAAAACAAGTTCAACTAACAGAAGTTCCAACTAGAAAGATCGCGGCGCTGCATTGTGAGACAAAATTCAGAAATGCTACATACACCACTTATATCATGCACAGAGACTGTCAGAATAAGTAATAAAAGCCACTTCATTCTAAAATTGTACCAATTTCAAAGACAGCCGATCAAAACATCGGTTCACACTTGCCATTGTTCCAGTTTACGCTACCGTGTGTACAACTAATTAGTCTTATCAGTGATTGCAAAGTTCAAAAACACCGACGGCATCTGTATTTTTTTAATTCGTAAGCAAACTTTGTGTTTTGAAAAGCCACTTTAGCCGCTAGAGGGCGCCACGTTATATTTAATGTTTTACACGGCTCGATAACGCAGTTGAATATGTGGCTAATATTGAGCGCGGGGTCACAAACCAGTTGATCGACAGGAAGATGGGGAACAGTGGGCGGAGTCTATCGCACATCGACAATTTGACAGCGGTCTTGAATGTTGACGCCGCCTTCGCCGGAAAAGCAACATGTATGTCTCTTTTTTCTTCGAAAAGGCGAGACAAAAATGAGAAAGTTATAGGCAACGTTAAATTTTTATGAAGAAAAAAACGAGTATTTAAGCCATATAATGACCTTCAGTGTGATCTTGACTATGTTTTAGGATGGTCATTCGAAGTTGTCATGATGAGTATATATTGAATGTTTGATGCAGAAATATCAAGAAATGAGAAAGTAATAACCAATGTTAAGTTGTCATGACGGACTGACGACAAAGTGATCCCTATGTATCACACTTTTCTACTAGCCCATCGGGCATATGACTTATAAATATTTACTAGCCGAACACATATTTACAGACCTGAATTTTTTAAGTGTAATTTGAGTGTTATTTTTAGACAAAATTGATACGTATATAAATTGATACGAATATTGTCACAGAAAGTTACATGTTCTCTAGAATAATATCATAAATATTTAAATAAAATAAAGAACTTGATTATTTTGACACTTTATTCTCAGTCACTGGGTATAAATATTACGCGTTCGGTTTAATAAGTGTTGTTTCTTTTAGTCACTAACGTCTGCATTATTTTTTTCAGCCGGGTTACGCTCTTTCGAAATAATGAAGAAAGCTCATCGTACATGGAGGTTACAAAATAGACCGGAAATGCGGTATTGATTCTTACTGAATATTGCTCATTCGTCCCCAACGTCGTTCGTAAATAGCAAATAAAATTGAAAACCAGTCTGTTCTGAAACCGAGTTGTTTCGGGCGATGTATATGTATAAACAAAATAAAAATCGACTTTAAATTTAGTATACAAGCTGTCGTTAAGTTTTGTGTCTGATTTCATTCCGATTTATTTTGGCATTTTCTTCTTGTTTTTAACATGCCCGCTTGTAAAATTTACATGCCTGACATGATTTTTACTAACTGCGGGCTCCAAAAACCCAAAGAATGCATAATTGAATACACCAAAATAAACTCTACTCAAAACTGAAAACATCAAACATGTGCGTCATAGTTATTATAAATGTCATCCATGCCTAACAGCACCTTTTTAAGAGAGCACTGAAATAGCCCGTTTAACAGCTTTTTTGCAATTTGTTTCTTCCGGTCTGTTTTTTTTCCATAGCATAGAAAAGGTCTGAAATGTGCGATCAGAAGTCATTTCCACTCTGAAAGGTTGCCTCCTAAAACTCAATTTATATAAAGCCGCTATATTATGCAATTTTTTTTTTAACGCGACACGACATAATGACGTCATGTGACATGACGTCACGCCACATGCTATTCTAATTTTAACGTCATCTTACTATGACATCAAAATACCATAGCAACCAGTACTTAAACGGGACATTAGTGATAGCAAACTGTCAATATAAGGAAACAGTGCTAAGGCAAACTCAAGAATTACATCAATGGTTAGTTTTTAAATGGCATAAAGCCCAACTCAAACTTAGAAAATCCTACTCAAATTGCACATACCGACCGCAAGTCACATGGGATCTTGAGATATCGCAAGTTACATATCTCACGATAAGTTGCGATACATCTTGAGAAATTGTAAAATATATCTCAATTTATTTTGAGATATCAATGACACAAGACTCATTGAGAGATCTGAAGATAATTATCTCAAAACAACTTAAGATATCTCAACAGTTATCTCAAGATAAATTGAGATATACATTGAGATTTAGGGGGATTAATTGAGATATCTGAATACAAATATCTCAATGTAAATTGAGATATCTCACGATAAAATGTGATATCTCAACATGGAGCATCTCAAGATAAATTGGACATATATTGAGATATCTCAAGATGTGTTGCATCGTGGAGTATTACAATATACAAATTTTACTGAGTTGTTCATAATCTGGGTTTCGTAGCAATGCGTGTTTGCCTTATCGACAAATTACATTCTAAACGAAGCAGGGGTGTAAAAATTTGGAAAAATCCACTCGCGCTGCAGGACTAGTGGTACCAAAAAGCTACTCGCCCTTACCAATTTACCTCTCGCCCTGCAGCATATAACCTGAACATTATTTTCACCACTATACAACAAGTACATTTGTGTACTCACAGACACTGTAGTAGCTGACAGGCAGTATGTGGAGATTTTATTGTTATTCAAAAAAAGAAAGTGCCATATTATCTAACAACACATTTAATATTATGGTCTGCAATTATCCTCGTACACTTTCATTAAGATTTATTCCCTTCCACGCAGACATTCGTCGGGGAGTGGGCAAAAAAAAATAAACGCGGAAAATTAACTTCTACAACAACAACAAACAAGAGGTCAATGACCTTGAAGCTCTTTTGATTGATTTTGATTTCAGGAAGTAGTCGCTACAAACTCGTTTTTTGAAAGTTTATTTTAAGCCGTGGCGGCCATCTTGAATTTCCGGCCGACCTGAAATTGTGCTAAGATCAATTAGACATCAAGAGCAACATTCCTGTGAAGTTTCATGAAAATCCGTCAAGTAGTTTCAGAGGAATAGTCGCTACAAGTTTTCATTATATAACTTTTTTTTAACAAAGATGGCCACTGACAGCCATCTTTAACATCGAATAAAAACAATTTTTGACAAGGACCAACATCATGTCATGCTGACCATTTTCGAAAAAGTCCCATATCAATATCACATAGTTTTCAAGAAGTAGTCGCTACAAACTTGTATTTTGAAAATCTAGTTTTAGCCATGGCGGCCATCTTGAATTTCCGGCCGACCTGAAATTTTGCTAGGATCAATAAGACATCAAGAGCAACATTCCTGTGAAGTTTCATGAAAATCAGTCAAGTAGTTTCAGAGGAGTAGTCGCTACAAGCTTTCATTATATAACTCTATGTAAACAAAGATGGCCACTGGCTGCCATGTTTAACGTCGAATCAAAATAATGTTCGACTCGGATAACCACCATGTCATGCTGATCATTTTAGAAAAAGTCCCATATCAATATCACTTTTAGTTTTCAAGAAATAGTCGCTACAAACTTATTTTTTAAAAATCAATTTTTAGCTGTGGCGACCATCTTCAGTTTCTGGCTGATCTGAAGTTTTGCTAGGATCAATTAGACATTAAGAGCAACATTCCCGTAAATTTTCATGAAAATCTGCCAAGTAGTTTCAGAGGAGTAGTCGCTACAAGTTTTTACTATATAACTCCATGTAAACAAAGATGGCCGCTGGCAGCCATGTTTAACGTTGAATCAAAACGATTTTCGACAAGGACCAACATCATGTCATGCTGATCATTGTAGGAAATGTCCCATATCAATATCACCTACAGTTTTCAAGAAGTAGTCGCTACAAACTTGTTTTATGAAAACCTATTTTTATATTTGGTGGCCATCTTGGATTTCACATCAACATGAATTTTTGCTAGAATCAACTAGACGTCATGGGCAACATTTCTGTAAAGTTTCATGAAAATCCATTCAGTAGTTTCAGAGGAGTAGTCGCTACAAAAAAAGGACAGACGGACGGCCAGTCGAGCTAAAACAACAATATTCTGCTGAACTTCTCTTCAGTATTTTGCCTCCATTGGACCAATAATAGACGCCATAACTAATTAATAGCGGTTGGGAACTACGCTTGTTGTTCAGCCATACCCTTTCAGATTTGCCGAATCCGCTTGCAGGGTCGCGGACGCAGACTTTCCGAACAGCGACCTGATGTCTATTCGTTTACCCGCCATGTTTACGGTGTCGATATAAAAAAGACACAGACTGACTGCTTAGCGATATATTGCATCACACTCCAATTGATTTTAGCGTGAATTGAATCACAGGGATCACTCTAGGCCGCGATTCCGCGATATTCTCGCATTAAATTCTCAAAATTCGCATGAAAAAGACAAATTGAACAAATTGTTGCACCGAAGTCGGAGAAATCCATTTTCACCATTTCGGTTTGTAATGAAAACATATTTATTTACATTTCAGTTAAAATCTCAAGTAAATTTGCTCAGATCCATGTTTTCGCGATAAAAATATATAAAATGAATAAATATCAAATTATTCGAAAACCACATGAAAAAAATCAAAACGAGATTATGTCGGTAAACTTCCGGTTCGCCTTTGCTTTGCGAAAGCAGGGGTGTCAAAGAAAATCGATTGATTATGAATAAACATGGCCATTTTTATAATAATTCATCAACTTCTAGTCATATCTGAACATTATCCCCCAATCTGTAATGATTTGACACAAATGAACTATGTACTGGAGCGGGGCAAGCAATTATAACACTATGTTAGCATAAAAAGTTGACGTAAATTCGGACACGCTTTATTTCAGATGCTTTAACAACTTCTACTTTCACTATTGGGAATGAGCCAGAATGCAGGAAATCACATCTAAATTTAAAAATGTTCTGGGGGCCATGCCCCCAAACCCGCCTAGCAGCCTCCAGCGATATATGCGGTCGACAAACAACCACTGGTCGTTCGGCTTCGCATCCGAAATGGATCATGATATGGTGAAAGACTCATTAAAATCAAGCAAATGGGACATTTTGTCTCATTGAAATTCACTCCTAGGGTGATCCCTGGAATCACAGTCTATATGACGCGTGAGTTACCTGGTAACAAACAAACACCTGTTAATCTGGGTCCTGCAAACGACATTACGGACAAAATTACGCGTCGGAAATGATCCTGATATGAAATCTTGCAACATCGTGTTTGAACGATAGTTTAACTTAATTTTTATAGTGCAAAAAGTCACTCGCCCTGTCGGACGACCATACGCCGAATGTTACTCGTCCGCAGGCAGCTTGCACTCGCCAATGCGAGCGGGCTAGTGGAATTTTACACCAAACACATCGAATCATTGAATGGTAGTTGCTCATAACTGCGATAATGTTGTCTCCGCGATAGTATAGAATGATAGAGAGAGAAAGAGATCGTCTTAAAGGGTTTGCTATCTGAAATACCACTTGAGCTGTAAAATCAGGTTCTTCGTGCGCTTTAAAATGAGAGCATGGCCATGTAAACGCTTGTTGTTCGAAACAGGGTGAGAAAGGTCTCGAAAAGCCATGGATTGACGTGTATGATACTGGAAATATTGTCTGATCTCGTGTATGTTTATCTTCTTTGCGTTTGTGGAGAAAGCCTGTATTATACGATAGTGTGTTTCCTTGTCTTTGCAGTGATCTGCTTCAGCCTGCAGGTGCCAGGCGATTGTGGATTTTGCAGCCTGTTTGCATTTTGGCGCCCTTTGCTTTCTATTAAGGTATGTCCTGATGGTAGTCGCTGTGTACCTTATATGTTATAGTGCATTGCATGTGTGATAGTGTCTTGGGTAAACCGCCATGACCGAGATGGCATATTGAACGTCTTACAGCTGCGTTGTTGAAGTGGCATGACCCAGATGGCATATTGAACGGTTTGCAGCTTTGTTGGTTGAACTGGTATGACCCAGATGGGAAAGGCACAGCATGTCTAATGTTAAAACTGTAGACGTGAAGTGTTTTTGGTCAAAAGTTAGGTGCAACATTTAGGTTTCGTTGAGTGTTGTTTTGGTCAACAAGTAAGTGCATCATTACATTTATTGTAGTGTTGTGAAAATATGGCATTTAAGTCGAAAAGTAGTTTTAGCTTTACGAGACTGGTCGCAATTTGATGAATCTGTGCAAAGGCACATGCATGTACTTTCATATCACAAACAATTGATATGAGCGGATAGGTGGCAGGGCCTGCCCTGGGTATCTTTTCTTTCGCAACTACTCGCAAAATGAGAAAAAGGGAGCCACATTTGAGAAATAAGAGCCGAAGCCATGAAGGTTGGAGCCACTTTTTCACCATATAACGAAGTCATTTTGAAAAAAAGCGGCATATATGCATTGATTCATTTTGGTGTAGCAGACAAATTTTGACAAATTTAGAAGGTGGAGTCAAAGAAGAATCTGAATTTAGTGAACGTTTACAAGCCGTGTCTGCTGTTACAGTATTGGCAATGTTTTACATCTTGACATAAGTTATATAGGAAACGTACGTCGAGGGTAATTATATCAAATAAGACCATTGTTCTGATCTCACCTTTTATTTTAATAGTATTTATTTCTAGAAATAGCAAGTAATCACTTTCGATTTCTTTAATTTTCAACGCCCGACAAAGTTTGCTACACTCATCATGCTCATTAACAAACATCAACCATAGTTTCCTTTGTCGTTGTTAGATTGTCCGCCAAGCTCGCCGATGTTTGTATAAGACCTTAAAACCCGATATCAAGCTGTGTTGTCTTAATCCTATTATGACTTAATTGCATCCATCTTCTGAGACAGTGTCAGAAAGTTTGTTTACAAAATGTTATATGCAAGCATCAATGACCCACAATATACACGCGTGATCAATCGATTGGTTATGAGAATTTTATCTGTTTTTACAATCAGCTAGCGAACGTAATTCATTCAGTTTAGTGAACCAGTCCACTTTTCTTTTAGACTGTTACACTGCGCATGTCCACCAGGAACGCTGTGTAGCAGTCTATTTCCTATATCCGCTTACAGCATTGAAAATATGTAAATATTAGCTTTTATTTTCCATTCGCAAATCATTTTCGCAAAAGCTTAAAAAAGTCCCAAATGTTTCTTTTGGTGTAGCAGAAAAATGTTGGCAAATTTATAATGGCTCCAACTTTCATGACTTTGGCTCTTATTTCTCAAATGTGGCTCCCCTTTTCTCATTTTGCGAGTAGTTGCGGAAGGAAAAAATACCCAGGGCAGGCCCTGCCACCTATCTCCTCATATCAATTGTTCGTGAAATAAAAGTACCATGCATGTGCCTTTGCACAGATTCGTCAAATTGCGACCAGTCGCGTAAAGCGAAAACTACTTTTCGACTTAAATGTCATATTTTCACAACACTACAATAACTGTAATGATGCACTTACTTGTTGACCAAAACAACACTCAACGAAACCTAAATGTTGCACCTAACTTTTGACCAAAAACCCTTCACGTCTACAGTTTTAACATTAGACATGCTGTGCCTTTCCCATCTGGGTCATACCAGTTCAACCAACAAAGCTGCAAACCGTTCAATATGCCATCTGGGTCATGCCACTTCAACAACGAAGATGTAAGACGTTCAATGTGCCATCTCGGTCATGGCGGTTTACCCAAAACACTATCACACATGCAATGCACTATAACATATAAATTACACAGCGACTACCATCAGGACATACCTTAATAGAAAGCAAAGGGCGCCAAAATGCAAACAGGCTGCAAAATCCACAATTGCCTAGCACCTGCCAACTGAAGCAGATCACTGCAAAGACAAGGAAACAAACACAGTATCGTATAATACAGGCTTTCTCCACAAACGCAAAGAAGAAAAACATACACGAGATCAGACAATATTTCCAGTATCATACACGTCAATCCATGGCTTTTCGAGACCTTTCTCACCCTGTTGCGAACAACAAGCGTTTACATGGCCAAGCTCACATTTTAAAGCGCACGAAGATCCTGATTTTACAGCTCAAGTGGTATTTCAGACAGCAAACCCTTTAAGACGATCTCTTTCTCTCTCTATCATTCTATACTATCGCGGATACAACAGTATCGCAGTTATGAGCAATTACCGTTCAATGCTTCGATGTGTTTGCTCTGTGATCTGTCTCTGTGTCACTTTTGGTCAATGACATTTCAACGTTACCAGGTTGACTTTCCAAAATGCGCAGCAACCATTTACTTTGCCTTTTCATCCATAAGCATCGGGAGGTGTACAGTACTGGTTTTACCCAGGAAAACTGGTGGTCCGTCTCCACCACAAAATAAATCGACCGTCAGATATAATCTTACTTGTGTTGACAATGATGTAAACTACCATACCAAAACAAACAATCAATTTCGACATGGCTGGGAAGAGATTGACCGCAGTCTCTCACGAGGAAAACACCCATCAAGGTCTGTGGCGTGTGGAAATCTGTTTAACTTCAGCTTTGACAAAAACATAATTTCTTCACTTATTGTGCAAGACGTAATAATGCTCTTGAAAGGTATTTCGAACCATCTATGCGAGCAAACGAATGAACAAGACACTTTCCTGCCAAAAGTCTTTTCCTCGAAAAAACAAAACGACAGCTATTCAGTTAACGAATCATAGTTACGTCACCTGCACACTAAATGAATGTTACATCTACCCACCTGTCCTTTCAAGTGAACTCTTCACCAACACTTCCTGCTTGAACTAAAACTAACATGCAAAAAAAACAAATTTTCAAGATGGCTTTGACAAAGTGAGTGACAGAGTGTTCCTAACTTATGCGCATGCGCAAACAATAACAACCTTTATGGTAACAACAATAACATTGCCCCACATTTATAGGCCAACTTTTTCTCACTCAACATAATCTTATAAATCCATATAGACACTCCACAACATCCCTATCAAATAAGCCCCGTAATGGTGTATGACAAGTTCTCAACACTGCCCACAGCCATAGCCACACATTCATGAACTTGTGGACAGCCCCGTGAAGCATGACCTACTTCTCCACCACAACCATAATATGCCATATTACCTACCAAAACTTATCTACGGTACTTACCTTCGCCCAAATATATTTTCGCCCACGATTTTTCAATGATTACAATGGCTTGAAATGTCCAATGTAACGTATAACGTCGACCTACTGTACACCAGGATCCGTCTATGTACACCAAAGCAAAATGGCGTTCGTTAAACCGTAATACATAGCCTGCTGCGCATGTGCGTCGGAAATAAACCGGAACTCAACAGTCGTTTTATTATTACCAAAAATATACAGACGTTAATGGAGCTACTTATGTAATGGCCAACTATTACGTCTCGTTCATGTATCTACATCCATTACTGATTTTCCGTACTAGAAAATAGGAAACACATGTTGTTTCGACCTAATAATTACAATATCAAATCAGCAATGTTTATTGGCGTTACAAATTACAATAAACATTCTTGATCGTCGATTTTTTTATGAATAAAATACCGGCCACCGCAAATTGTCACTGCGCATGTCTACTATAAATAAACGTTAACATTTTTTTTACTACGAGGCCCGTCTGCAAAACCGTGAAAAAGTCTGCAACAAACATGGCAGACACCATTTCAATACCAATTGGGGCTATTGTTGATTTGAGAGGTTCCAAGGAACTCTGGAAAGTAATTTCACATGTTGATGAGAGGAATTGTTGCAGGCACTATTCAATAATGTCTGTGAATACTGGTGAGATTAAAAGAGCATTCAAACACGAACTATTTGAGCGCAGTTCATCCAGGTACAAGGAAGTGAACCAGTTCTTGAGGGAACAGGGAGCAGGCTTGTTAGCAAGTGATTTCAATGATGATTTTATGACAGAGCTGTTTAGTGAGAATCCTGAAGATATTGAGGTTCTCTTAAGCGATACTAGGGAGAAGGACACGCCTCAACCTGATGAATTGTTGACAAAACCGTCCACTAGCAGGTTCAAAATAGTCACCGAGGAGGATATTGATCATCTAGCAAGTAAACGAACAGAACCAACTACAAACAACATGACGAAATGGGCTGTCAAACTGTTTAAAGGTATATAATACTAAAGGTCCCTTTACATTACTCAAGCTATTCTGCCCAACCAGGTATCCACAATCTATAGCTTGACCAGTATTCTGTATTATATCACGCTATTTCATAATCGAATGTAGTTGGAGACACACTTATTTTTAGTATGTCCATGATACAATATCATGCTGCTGCTTTTGGAGTTCGGTCTCATGAAATTATTGTTTACAAATTACAATTGAAGGGGCTTGAGAAATTATTGTTTACAATTGAACAACAAAAAGGAATATAATAAACTCGGTAAGTTTTTTTTTGGACCAGGGCAGTGTTCGAACCCGTACAATGATCGCTGAACCATGACATTCGACCATAACCCTTATTATCTCAGTTGAGAATAGACAATAGATCAACAATCAACAATAATTATCGTTTACAATGAAAGTGAGCAAAAAAATAATAATCATTTTATTGGTTACTCGAATGTCTGTAACTGTTACTTTTTATGGACTTCGCAACATCTTTTACAGCCCCATTGTGTGTTGGCAATATTTTTTTAAAATCAAATCTCGTTTGGAATTTATTGTTTCTGGTACCAAATTAAAAGGGTAGGGTAGATTTTGGTTAGATACGTAAATTCTGTCCACTAGTTTTATTTTTATATGACTTTATATACCCTGGTCCGTAAACAATAATTTCACGAGCCCGAAGAGCGAAAAAATTTCACGAGCCCGAAGAGCGAGTGAAATTATTGTTTACAATTGAACGACAAACCGTGATATATTATAGATAATTCACCGTAAACGATGTTCTATTTCTATTCTAATACCCCTAAAATGTGAAAATAACGCACACATCTGAAATCTTTCGCATTGCTTTGCTTACTCTCCTAACGTTGCATACGTTACAATGCACAATGCGCAATGCTTATTCTCCTAACGTTGCAAAAATTACAGTGATATATCGTTCAATATAACGAGATATTTTAAACTAGGCTGTATAGTGCGAGTGTATTAAAATTAAGAAATAGAACATCGTTTACTGTGAATTATCGTATAATATACCACGGTTTGGAGTTCCAATTGTAAACAATAATTTCACGAGCCCGAAGGAGTTATTTAAAAACAAAATTACGAAAGATAATGTTTAAATTAAATTTAATCATAGTTCTAATAATATAAACACAAGTCATCCCATTTGTTAAGTGCAATTTGAGTAGATCATTGCACATGTGTAAACAATTAAATCCTCAGGACTGGTGATTGAACATTTACAAGTTCACTATTTCCGTGCTCTTATCGTCTCAGTGTATGACAAAACGTATTGTGTTTCCATCCCGTCTTGACAAATCGATGTATCGTGATATTCCATGAATCGTGATATTCCGATTTATATAAAATGGAATGTTTAAATAATAATTTTCCGATTTTAAAATGACACACCTTCATTTCATGGAAAGGTCTGTTCTCTTTAATCCACCACAATGTCACATGCTACGCGAAGTCCTGATTGTCCATACTGAATTAAATCCATTATCAGTAATAATCCAGTGGCAGCGCGTTAAATCCATTAATCAGTCATTCTCCATTGGACGAAGTAATAATCCTGTGGTAAGCGCGTTGAAATATAT
>JAWPHD010023603.1:0-21674 GCA_037043455.1 Cyrtodaria siliqua | reverse complement strand
TTACACATATATATTCAGTTCTTACACATATATATTCAGTTATTACACATATATATTCAGTTCTTTCACATATATATTCTGTTCTTACACATATATATTCCGTTCTTACAAATATATATTCCGTTCTTACGCATATATATTCAGTTCTTACGCATATATTCAGTTCTTACGCATATATATTCAGTTCTTAAGCATATATTCAGTTCTTACGCATATATATTCAGTTCAGTTTTTACGCATATATATTCAGTTCTTACACATATATATTCAGTTATTAAGCATATATATTCCGTTCTTACACATATATATTCAGTTCTTACGCATATATATTCAGCTCTTACACATATATATTCAGTTCTTACACATATATATTTAGTTCTTACGCATATATATTCAGTTCTTACACATATATATTCCGTTCTTACGCATATATATTCAATTCTTAAACATATATATTCAGTTTTTACACATATATATTCAGTTCTTACACATATATATTCAGTTCTTACAAATATATATTCAGTTCTAACGCATATATATTCCGTTCTTACGCATAAATATTCCGTTCTTACGCATATATATTCCGTTCTTAAGCATATATATTCAGTTCTTAGGCATATATATTCCGTTCTTATGCATATATATTCAGTTCTTACACATATATATTCCGTCCTTAGACATATATATTCAGTTCTAACACATATATGTTCAGTTCTTACACATATATATTCAGTTCTTACACATATATATTCAGTTCTTACACATATATATTCATTTCTTACGCATATATATTCCGTTCTTACGCATATATATTCCGTTCTTACACATATATATTCAGTTCTTACACATATATATTCAGTTCTTACACATATATATTCAGTTCTTACGCATATATATTCAGATCTTACACATATATACTCAGTTCTTACGCATATATATTCCGTTCTTACACATATATATTCAGTTCTTACACATATATATTCAGTTCTTACACATATATATTCCGTTCTTACGCATATATATTCAGTTCTTACACATATATATTCAGTTCTTACACATATATATTCAGTTATTTCACATATATATTCAGTTCTTTCACATATATATTCAGTTCTTACACATATATATTCCGTTCTTACACATATATATTCCTTTCTTACGCATATATATTCAGTTCTTACGCATATATATTCAGTTCTTAAGCATATATATTCAGTTCTTACACATATATACTCAGTTCTTAAGCATATATATTCCGTTCTTATACATATATATTCAGTTCTTACGCATATATATTCAGCTCTCACACATATATATTCAGTTCTTACACATATATATTCAGTTCTTACGCATATATATTCCGTTCTTACACATATTGATTCCGTTCTTACACATATATATTCAATTCTTACACATATATATTCAGTTCTGACACATATATATTCAGTTCTTACACATATATATTCAGTTCTTACAAATATATATTCAGTTCTTACGCATATATATTCCGTTCTTACGCATATATATTCCATTCTTACGCATATATATTCCTTTCTTAAGCATATATATTCAGTTCTTAGGCATATATATTCCGTTTTTATGTATATATATTCAGTTCTTACACATATATATTCCGTCCTTACACATATATATTCAGTTCTTACACATATATGTTCAGTTCTTACACATATATATTCAGTTCTTACACATATATATTCAGTTCTTACACATATATATTCAGTTCTTACGCATATATATTCCGTTCTTACGCATATATATTCCGTTCTTACACATATATATTCAGTTCTTAAACATATATATTCAGTTCTTACAAATATATATTCCGATCTTACGCATATATATTCAGTTCTTACGCATATATTCAGTTCTTACGCATATATATTCAGTTCTTACACATATATATTCAGTTCTTACGCATATATATTCAGTTCTTTCACATATATACTCAGTTCTTACGCATATATATTCCGTTCTTACACATATACATTCAGTTCTTACGCATATATATTCAGCTCTTACACATATATATTCAGTTCTTACACATATATATTCAGTTCTTACACATATATATTCAGTTCTTACACATATATATTCCGTTCTTACGCATATATATTCAGTTCTTACACATGTATATTCAGTTCTTACACATATATATTCAGTTATTACACATATATATTCAGTTCTTTCACATATATATTCAGTTCCTACACATATATATTCCGTTCTTACAAATATATATTCCGTTCTTACGCATATATATTCAGTTCTTACGCATATATTCCGTTCTTACGCATATATATTCAGTTTTTACGCATATATTCAGTTCTTACACATATATATTTAGTTCTTACGAATATATATTCAGTTCTTACACATATATACTCAGTTCTTAAGCATATATATTCCGTTCTTACACATATATATTCAGTTCTTACGCATATATATTCAGTCCTTACACATATATATTCAGTTCTTACACATATATATTCAGTTCTTACACATATATATTCAGTTCTTACACATATATATTCAGTTCTTACGCATATATATTCAGTTCTTACACATATATATTCAGTTCTTACACAAATATATTCAGTTCTTACGCATATATATTCCGTTCTTACGCATATATATTCAGTTATTACGCATATATATTCCGTTCTTACGCATATATATTCCGTTCTTACGCATATATATTCCGTTCTTACGCATATATATTCCGTTCTTATGCATATATATTCAGTTCTTACACATATATATTCCATTCTTACACATATATATTCAGTTCTTACACATATATATTCAGTTCTTACACATATATATTCAGTTCTTACACATATATATTCAGTTCTTACACATATATATTCAGTTCTTACGCATATATATTCAGTTCTTACACATATATATTCAGTTCTTACACAAATATATTCAGTACTTACGCATATATATTCCGTTCTTACGCATATATATTCAGTTCTTACACATATATATTCCGTTCTTACACATATATATTCAGTTCTTACACATATATATTCAGGTCTTACGCATATATATTCAGCCCTTACACATATATATTCAGTTCTTACACATATATAATCTGTTCTTACACATATATATTCAGTTCTTACACATATATATTCAGTTCTTGCACATATGTATTCAGTTCTTGGAAATATATATTCCGTTCTTGCGCATATATATTCCGTTCTTGCGCATATATTCAGCTCTTACACATATATATTCAGTTCTTACACATATATATTCAGTTCTTACGCATATATATTCAATTCTTACACATATATACACAGGTCTTACGCATATATATTCCGTTCTTAGACATATATATTCCGTTCTTGCGCATATATTCAGTTCTTACGCATATATTCAGTTCTTACGCATATATATTCAGTTCTTACACATACATATTCAGTTCTTACGCATATATATTCAGTTCTTACACATATATACTCAGTTCTTACGCATATATATTTCGTTCTTACACATATATATAGTTCTTACGCATATATATTCAGCTCTTACACCTATATATCCAGTTATTACACATACATATTCAGTTCTTACACATATATATTCAGTTCATACACATATATATTCCGTTCTTACGCATATATATTCAGTTCTTACACATATATATTCAGTTCTTACACATATATATTCAGTTAAAACACATATATATTCAGTTCTTTCACATATATATTCTGTTCTTACACATATATATTCCGTTCTTACAAATATATATTCCGTTCTTACGCATATATATTCAGTTTTTACGCATATATTCAGTTCTTACGCATATATATTCAGTTCTTAAGCATATATTCAGTTCTTACGCATATATATTCAGTTCAGTTTTTACGCATATATATTCAGTTCTTACACATATATACTCAGTTCTTAAGCATATATATTCCGTTATTACACATATATATTCAGTTCTTACGCATATATATTCAGCTCTTACACATATATATTCAGTTCTTACACATATATATTTAGTTCTTACGCATATATATTCAGTTCTTACACATATATATTCCGTTCTTACGCATATATATTCAATTCTTAAACATATATATTCAGTTCTTACACATATATATTCATTTCTTACACATATATATTCAGTTCTTACAAATATATATTCAGTTCTTACGCATATATATTCCGTTCTTACGCATATATATTCCGTTCTTACGCATATATATTCCGTTCTTAAGCATATATATTCAGTTCTTAGGCATATATATTCAGTTCTTATGCATATATATTCAGTTCTTACACATATATATTCCGTCCTTACACATATATATTCAGTTCTTACGCATATATATTCAGCTCTTACACATATATATTCAGTTCTTACACATATATATTTAGTTCTTACGCATATATATTCAGTTCTTACACATATTTATTCCGTTCTTACGCATATATATTCAATTCTTAAACATATATATTCAGTTCTTACACATATATATTCAGTTCTTACACATATATATTCCGTTCTTACGCATATATATTCCGTTCTTACGCATATATATTCCGTTCTTAAGCATATATATTCAGTTCTTAGGCATATATATTCCGTTCTTATGCATATATATTCAGTTCTTACACATATATATTTCGTCCTTACACATATATATTCAGTTCATACACATATATATTCCGTTCTTACGCATTTATATTCAGTTCTTACACATATATATTCAGTTCTTACACATATATATTCAGTTAATACACATATATATTCAGTTCTTTCACATATATATTCTGTTCTTACACATATATATTCCGTTCTTACAAATATATATTCCGTTCTTACGCATATATATTCAGTTCTTACGCATATATTCAGTTCTTACGCATATATATTCAGTTCTTACGCATATATTCAGTTCTTACGCATATATATTCAGTTCAGTTTTTACGCATATATATTCAGTTCTTACACATATATACTCAGTTCTTAAGCATATATATTCCGTTCTTACACATATATATTCAGTTCTTACGCATATATATTCAGCTCTTACACATATATATTCAGTTCTTACACATATATATTTAGTTCTTACGCATATATATTCAGTTCTTACACATATATATTCCGTTCTTACGCATATATATTCAATTCTTAAGCATATATATTCAGTTCTTACACATATATACTCAGTTCTTAAGCATATATATTCCGTTCTTACACATATATATTCAGTTCTTACGCATATATATTCAGCTCTTACACATATATATTCAGTTCTTACACATATAAATTCAGTTCTTACACATATATATTCCGTTCTTACGCATATATATTCAGTTCTTACGCATATATTCAGTTCTTACGCATATATATTCAGTTCTTACGCATATATTCAGTTCTTACGCATATATATTCAGTTCAGTTTTTACGCATATATATTCAGTTCTTACACATATATACTCAGTTCTTAAGCATATATATTCCGTTCTTACACATATATATTCAGTTCTTACGCATATATATTCCGTTCTTACGCATATATATTCAGTTCTTACGCATATATTCAGTTCTTACGCATATATATTCAGTTCTTACGCATATATTCAGTTCTTACGCATATATATTCAGTTCAGTTTTTACGCATATATATTCAGTTCTTACACATATATACTCAGTTCTTAAGCATATATATTCCGTTCTTACACATATATATTCAGTTCTTACGCATATATATTCAGCTCTTACACATATATATTCAGTTCTTACACATATATATTTAGTTCTTACGCATATATATTCAGTTCTTACACATATATATTCCGTTCTTACGCATATATATTCAATTCTTAAACATATATATTCAGTTCTAACACATATATATTCAGTTCTTACACATATATATTCCGTCCTTACACATATAAATTCAGTTCTTACACATATATGTTCAGTTCTTACACATATATATTCAGTTCTTACACATATATATTCAGTTCTTACACATATATATTCATTTCTTACGCATATATATTCCGTTCTTACGCATATATCCGTTCTTACACATATATATTCAGTTCTTACACATATATATTCAGTTCTTACACATATATATTCAGTTCTTACGCATATATATTCAGTTCTTACACATATATACTCATTTCTTACGCATATATATTCCGTTCTTACACATATATATTCAGTTCTTACACATATATATTCAGTTCTTACACATATATACTCAGTTCTTACGCATATATATTCCGTTCTTACACATATATATTCAGTTCTTACACATATATATTCAGTTCTTACACATATATATTCCGTTCTTACGCATATATATTCAGTTCTTACACATATATATTCAGTTCTTACACATATATATTCAGTTATTTCACGTATATATTCAGTTCTTTCACATATATATTCAGTTCTTACACATATATATTCCGTTCTTACGCATATATATTCCGTTCTTACGCATATATATTCAGTTCTTACGCATATATATTCAGTTCTTAAGCATATATATTCAGTTCTTACACATATATACTCAGTTCTTAAGCATATATATTCCGTTCTTACACATATATATTCAGTTCTTACGCATATATATTCAGCTCTTACACATATATATTCAGTTCTTACACATATAAATTCAGTTCTTACACATATATATTCAGTTCTTACGGATATATATTACGTTCTTACGCATATATATTCAGTTCTTAGGCATATCTATTCCGTTCTTATGCATATATATTCAGTTCTTACACATATATATTCCGTTCTTACACATATATATTCAGTTCTTACACATATATGTCTAGTTCTTACACATATATATTCAGTTCTTACACATATATATTCAGTTCTTACACATATATATTCCGTTCTTTCGGATATATATTCAGTTCTTACGCATATATTCAGTTCTTACGCATATATATTCAGTTCTTACACTTATATATTCAGTTCTTACGCATATATATTCAGTTCTTACGCATATATATTCAGTTCTTACACATATATACTCAGTTCTTACGCATATATATTCCGTTCTTAGACATATATATTCCGTTCTTGCGCATATATTCAGTTCTTACGCATATATTCAGTTCTTACGCATATATATTCAGTTCTTACACATATATATTCAGTTCTTACGCATATATATTCAGTTCTTACACATATATACTCAGTTCTTACGCATATATATTTCGTTCTTACACATATATATTCAGTTCTTACGCATATATATTCAGCTCTTACACCTATATATCCAGTTATTACACATACATATTCAGTTCTTACACATATATATTCAGTTCATACACATATATATTGCGTTCTTACGCATATATATTCAGTTCTTACACATATATATTCAGTTCTTACACATATATATTCAGTTATTACACATATATATTCAGTTCTTTCACATATATATTCTGTTCTTACACATATATATTCCGTTCTTACAAATATATATTCCGTTCTTACGCATATATATTCAGTTCTTACGCATATATTCAGTTCTTACGCATATATATTCAGTTCTTAAGCATATATTCAGTTCTTACGCATATATATTCAGTTCAGTTTTTACGCATATATATTCAGTTCTTACACATATATACTCAGTTATTAAGCATATATATTCCGTTCTTACACATATATATTCAGTTCTTACGCATATATATTCAGCTCTTACACATATATATTCAGTTCTTACACATATATATTTAGTTCTTACGCATATATATTCAGTTCTTACACATATATATTCCGTTCTTACGCATATATATTCAATTCTTAAACATATATATTCAGTTTTTACACATATATATTCAGTTCTTACACATATATATTCAGTTCTTACAAATATATATTCAGTTCTAACGCATATATATTCCGTTCTTACGCATAAATATTCCGTTCTTACGCATATATATTCCGTTCTTAAGCATATATATTCAGTTCTTAGGCATATATATTCCGTTCTTATGCATATATATTCAGTTCTTACACATATATATTCCGTCCTTAGACATATATATTCAGTTCTAACACATATATGTTCAGTTCTTACACATATATATTCAGTTCTTACACATATATATTCAGTTCTTACACATATATATTCATTTCTTACGCATATATATTCCGTTCTTACGCATATATATTCCGTTCTTACGCATATATATTCAGTTCTTACACATATATATTCAGTTCTTACACATATACATTCAGTTCTTACGCATATATATTCAGTTCTTACACATATATACTCAGTTCTTACGCATATATATTCCGTTCTTACACATATATATTCAGTTCTTACACATATATATTCAGTTCTTACACATATATATTCCGTTCTTACACATATATATTCAGTTCTTACACATATATATTCAGTTCTTACACATATATATTCAGTTATTTCACATATATATTCAGTTCTTTCACATATATATTCAGTTCTTACACATATATATTCCGTTCTTACACATATATATTCCGTTCTTACGCATATATATTCAGTTCTTACGCATATATATTCAGTTCTTAAGCATATATATTCAGTTCTTACACATATATACTCAGTTCTTAAGCATATATATTCCGTTCTTATACATATATATTCAGTTCTTACGCATATATATTCAGCTCTCACACATATATATTCAGTTCTTACACATATATATTCAGTTCTTACGCATATATATTCCGTTCTTACACATATTGATTCCGTTTTTACACATATATATTCAATTCTTACACATATATATTCAGTTCTGACACATATATATTCAGTTCTTACACATATATATTCAGTTCTTACAAATATATATTCAGTTCTTACGCATATATATTCAGTTCTTACGCATATATATTCCATTCTTACGCATATATATTCCTTTCTTAAGCATATATATTCAGTTCTTAGGCATATATATTCCGTTTTTATGTATATATATTCAGTTCTTACACATATATATTCCGTCCTTACACATATATATTCAGTTCTTACACATATATGTTCAGTTCTTACACATATATATTCAGTTCTTACACATATATATTCAGTTCTTACGCATATATATTCCGTTCTTACGCATATATATTCCGTTCTTACACATATATATTCAGTTCTTAAACATATATATTCAGTTCTTACAAATATATATTCCGATCTTACGCATATATATTCAGTTCTTACGCATATATTCAGTTCTTACGCATATATATTCAGTTCTTACACATATATATTCAGTTCTTACGCATATATATTCAGTTCTTTCACATATATACTCAGTTCTTACGCATATATATTCCGTTCTTACACATATACATTCAGTTCTTACGCATATATATTCAGCTCTTACACATATATATTCAGTTCTTACACATATATATTCAGTTCTTACACATATATATTCAGTTCTTACACATATATATTCCGTTCTTACGCATATATATTCAGTTCTTACACATGTATATTCAGTTCTTACACATATATATTCAGTTATTACACATATATATTCAGTTCTTTCACATATATATTCAGTTCCTACACATATATATTCCGTTCTTACAAATATATATTCCGTTCTTACGCATATATATTCAGTTCTTACGCATATATTCCGTTCTTACGCATATATATTCAGTTTTTACGCATATATTCAGTTCTTACACATATATATTTAGTTCTTACGCATATATATTCAGTTCTTACACATATATACTCAGTTCTTAAGCATATATATTCCGTTCTTACACATATATATTCAGTTCATACGCATATATATTCAGTCCTTACACATATATATTCAGTTCTTACACATATATATTCAGTTCTTACACATATATATTCAGTTCTTACACATATATATTCAGTTCTTACGCATATATATTCAGTTCTTACACATATATATTCAGTTCTTACACAAATATATTCAGTTCTTACGCATATATATTCCGTTCTTACGCATATATATTCAGTTATTACGCATATATATTCCGTTCTTACGCATATATATTCCGTTCTTACGCATATATATTCCGTTCTTACGCATATATATTCCGTTCTTATGCATATATATTCAGTTCTTACACATATATATTCCATTCTTACACATATATATTCAGTTCTTACACATATATATTCAGTTCTTACACATATATATTCAGTTCTTACACATATATATGTAGTTCTTACGCATATATATTCAGTTCTTACACATATATATTCAGTTCTTACACAAATATATTCAGTACTTACGCATATATATTCCGTTCTTACGCATATATATTCAGTTCTTACACATATATATTCCGTTCTTACACATATATATTCAGTTCTTACACATATATATTCAGGTCTTACGCATATATATTCAGCCCTTACACATATATATTCAGTTCTTACACATATATAATCTGTTCTTACACATATATATTCAGTTCTTACACATATATATTCAGTTCTTGCACATATGTATTCAGTTCTTGGAAATATATATTCCGTTTTTGCGCATATATATTCCGTTCTTGCGCATATATTCAGCTCTTACACATATATATTCAGTTCTTACACATATATATTCAGTTCTTACGCATATATATTCAATTCTTACACATATATACACAGGTTTTACGCATATATATTCCGTTCTTAGACATATATATTCCGTTCTTGCGCATATATTCAGTTCTTACACATATATTCAGTTCTTACGCATATATATTCAGTTCTTACACATACATATTCAGTTCTTACGCATATATATTCAGTTCTTACACATATATACTCAGTTCTTACGCATATATATTTCGTTCTTACACATATATATAGTTCTTACGCATATATATTCAGCTCTTACACCTATATATCCAGTTATTACACATACATATTCAGTTCTTACACATATATATTCAGTTCATACACATATATATTCCGTTCTTACGCATATATATTCAGTTCTTACACATATATATTCAGTTCTTACACATATATATTCAGTTAAAACACATATATATTCAGTTCTTTCACATATATATTCTGTTCTTACACATATATATTCCGTTCTTACAAATATATATTCCGTTCTTACGCATATATATTCAGTTCTTACGCATATATTCAGTTCTTACGCATATATATTCAGTTCTTAAGCATATATTCAGTTCTTACGCATATATATTCAGTTCAGTTTTTACGCATATATATTCAGTTCTTACACATATATACTCAGTTCTTAAGCATATATATTCCGTTATTACACATATATATTCAGTTCTTACGCATATATATTCAGCTCTTACACATATATATTCAGTTCTTACACATATATATTTAGTTCTTACGCATATATATTCAGTTCTTACACATATATATTCCGTTCTTACGCATATATATTCAATTCTTAAACATATATATTCAGTTCTTACACATATATATTCATTTCTTACACATATATATTCAGTTCTTACAAATATATATTCAGTTCTTACGCATATATATTCCGTTCTTACGCATATATATTCCGTTCTTACGCATATATATTCCGTTCTTAAGCATATATATTCAGTTCTTAGGCATATATATTCCGTTCTTATGCATATATATTCAGTTCTTACACATATATATTCCGTCCTTACACATATATATTCAGTTCTTACGTATATATATTCAGCTCTTACACATATATATTCAGTTCTTACACATATATATTTAGTTCTTACGCATATATATTCAGTTCTTACACATATTTATTCCGTTCTTACGCATATATATTCAATTCTTAAACATATATATTCAGTTCTTACACATATATATTCAGTTCTTACACATATATATTCAGTTCTTACAAATATATATTCAGTTCTTACGCATATATATTCCGTTCTTACGCATATATATTCCGTTCTTAAGCATATATATTCAGTTCTTAGGCATATATATTCCGTTCTTATGCATATATATTCAGTTCTTACACATATATATTCCGTCCTTACACATATATATTCAGTTGTTACACATATATGTTCAGTTCTTACACATATATATTCAGTTCTTACACATATATATTCAGTTCTTACACATATATATTCATTTCTTACGCATATATATTCCGTTCTTACGCATATATCCGTTCTTACACATATATATTCAGTTCTTACACATATATATTCAGTTCTTACACATATATATTCAATTCTTACGCATATATATTCAGTTCTTACACATATATACTCATTTCTTACGCATATATATTCCGTTCTTACACATATATATATTCAGTTCTTACACATATATATTCAGTTCTTACACATATATACTCAGTTCTTACGCATATATATTCCGGTGTCACGTGAGATCCACACGCACTTCGGAAAGTCCACGCATACGTTGTGTTTTAGAAAGCTTATAATTCCGGTTTTACTTTGAATGTTGTGATGATATCAGGTTTGTATCATTCATATTAGATTGGCCTTTCGATTACCGTGAGTTTTATTACGATATACTTCCGTTTGGCTGTACAATACACTTTCAAACATGATCCATATTTCAAAATGTTGCGATATTTCAACAAGTGTAGCCTTCAGTTATGGGCCTATTACTTTGCGAGAATGGCAGTATTAATACAAATATTCCAACTTAAATATCAATAATATTATTTACTAGCAATCGGTCATAGTTTTAATTATTAATTGTGTAAATTTTATGCAAAATTGCCAATTAAAGTTAACGCATTTTGTGTCTTCGCGTGTCTTTGCGCATGCGTCTTCGTGCTAAATTCAGTCTAATAATACTCATTAATTGTCCTTGAAATTAAGTTGCTTACATGTTTTGTTGATTATTTTCGATTTAAAGACAGTAATTGGTAACTTTTAATACGTTTTTATTGAAGTTCGTGTTAATATATAGAGCTGAGATTTCGTTGTTTTTCTTCGGATTTACACGTGGTTTATACGACAAACGGTGAATTGATACATGACGCTTAATACACCTTGCGTAGGACTAATAATAATTATATCTTAATATAAAACGTATCAATACGTGTGCGAACGATTTGCCGCAGAATTATTATAGAAGAAGCAGCTGTTTCTATAAGTATATTATCTTCACGGAACACATTAATGACGTCATAAAACGGCGCGATAAAAGTGTAAACAATCTAGGCCTGCTACAGTAGTGCAGTGCTCAAGAAATAGGATAGCCCGACGCCCGGGGCTCCTCGAAATCCATTCCGGGCCTGTCTCATTTTGCAGACGAGGAGCCCGTTGGGCCTGTCTTAAAAAAAAAAAAAAAAAAAAAAAAAATTATCCCCCAAAAAAATCAGTTTTACTGGATCTCAAGCTCAAGTTCCTCAAGTCAAAATACTCCCATGTGTATTGTGAACTGTGAAAACACTTGCAATAAAGTAATTAAAATGTGTTATACACACATTGAAACAATAAGAAGTTTGAATATTTTGCCTGGCTTCGTGTCGGCAGTTTGTCACAACTTTGAGGTCGACAATTGTTGACATAAAACTCATTATTCTGCTATTAGGGTGGTGTTTTCTTTCCATTGTGATAAGAAAAACCGTTTTTGTCATTAAAAATACACTAATGCATGGAATTTTTTTGTTATTGATGGTATTTCGATTGAATGTTTGTGAAATGTTCGGGCCGTAAAAGTGCGGTGTCATAGTAGTTCGGATGGTACATAATTTCGGGTTTTTTTTTTTTTTTTTTTTTTTTTTTTACATAATCAAATAAAAAAAACTGTCGTTTACAAATACATGTTGG
Source organism: Cyrtodaria siliqua (assembly GCA_037043455.1). Classification (NCBI taxonomy): domain Eukaryota; kingdom Metazoa; phylum Mollusca; class Bivalvia; order Adapedonta; family Hiatellidae; genus Cyrtodaria; species Cyrtodaria siliqua. Next base: position 7,846 of record JAWPHD010023603.1, on the reverse strand, counting down.
TGGAAAGAAAAATATATATACTGTATATGTATAAATACAGATATAAAGTATATTTCTATTCATTATTTAAGGTGTAAGGAGTTCCTGGAATCCTACTTTTAAATGAATTCTAGTCTAGGCTCCTAATTCTTTTCTTGGAGAAAGTGATGACAAAAAGAAAAAGTATAGCCAGAGGAGGCTCTGATAGTCTCATAAAACTCGATTAAAAATTTGGCTCCAAGTTTAGCTCTAGTTTCACCAAGTCGGCTCTGATTATTATCGTTTGGCAAAAGTGCTAGTACTCTCCTTTGCATTGGTTATAAATTACTATGTAATATTCTATTCTAACATATTTTAATCGAAATGGTAAATAAGTCCGCTGACCAGGGAGCATAAAGTGGTAGCAAAAAGAAAAATATAGTCAGAGGAGGTTCTGAGCTTGATTAATACATACGTAACAAAATTAATGTGTGCTATAAAAGTGAATAAAGACACATTTCCAATAAGAAAGAAATATTGGACCTTTCCATTTTAAATCAGGGCCTGTCCATTTCAAATCAGGGCCTGTCCATTTCAAATCGGGGCCTGTCCATTTTCAGAAGCAACAAGCCCTGGGCCTGTCTCTTAAAATAATTTTCTTTGAGCACTGTAGTGTGTACGGTAATCTGGGTATAACAAAACAATTAACATGTGTCAGGTCTAACACATACATGTTAAAGTAGTACAACATGGTGTGTTACAAAGGCGATAACATGGCATGCGTTAAATATGTGTCTGTTATGTGCAATCAGGGCCTGACATGGGAAGCAGTTTCCCCCACCCACCAACCCAACACATTCAGGAAAAGTCTTAAAGAGCCTTTTATTTGTGAGTATACTTTAATATATCTAGCGTGTTCCCATGCCATAGTTTTTCGATAGAGTGCCAGTATATATATATTGCAAATATACCATGCCATGGGGGCAAGGTACCATGCGGGGGTGGGGGGGTAGTGGGAATGCCAGTATATCAGTATATATATTGCACATATACCATGGGGGCAAGGGGGGGGGGCGGTTAGCTCAGTTGGTTACAGTAGAGAACTCTCTCTCCCTGTAAGCGAGGGGCCTCGGTTTTAGTCCCGTACCAGCCGCAGTTTTTACCCTTGGTTTATTTCACTGACAATGATAAATCGGTGAATGTGGGTTAGCATGGTGAATGCGGGACCGGGGGTATGGAAGAACTGGGGTGACTGTTAAAAGGGATATGAGTGTGGTGATATTGATTACCCGGTGGCCTGGTTTTCTCAGTTGGTAGAGCACTTGCCCTGTAAGCGAAGGGTCCCGGGTTCGAGTCCCGCACCGGCCACATTTTTTCCCACTTGGTTTACTTCATGAACATGTCCCCACCCAAACTTCCTGGCTAAAAATAAATTGGACTTAAGTGCAACTTTTTTTAATATCCGAATATTGCTGCATGATGCTTACCAAATATGAAAAAGGCCATAATTGCATATTGTACCGTAGCATTAATGGTTTTCCTTTGTTCTTGCTTATGATATAAGTTTCATAAACATGAAGGTCTGCACCTAAACCGTGCTATAAATGCCGGTATATTTCAGCCGTGCTATAAATGGCAGATTCGGCAGTTGTCTACTCAATTTTATGCGTGCACAGTTGTAATCTTTACACACAACCTGTCAGTCAAAACGACTATACCATTACCAAAACAGCACTCCTTGACATTGCACTTGCCAAATAATATACAAAGGCGGTTGGCTGCAATAATCAAAACATGGGTCCTACTCATGCCACGTGATAATGCTATTTCTTGATTGGATCGAGTTGTTATGTTTACTAAATACTGAAAACTGCAACGCCCTAAAACTTCTTGCACGCGCGTACTTGGATAAATGGCTCTGGTACAAAACATTTATAGCATGTTTTTCTCATATGCGATTTATACTGCACTCTCAAGCCTACGACCCCCGAGAACCTGTTTAAATTGCATATACTCGAAAAATTATGCTAGAAATATTACTTACAGCACACTACTAACGCCCCCACGACTCCGTCACCCACACCTTACACCTCTTAAATCCTGCAAACATAGCATTTAAGCATATGTACAAATGAGAAAAGCAAAAATAATACAGTAACCTGGGCATATCTAGTTCCAGTACTTTTTTAGCCCGAGTTTGCAAAGAAAAGGCAAATTCACCTCACATCATAAAAACTGCTTAATGAAACTAACTCACCAGATAATTGTAAAATTACACTTCATAACCTTGTATCAAAACTCTATGCAAGTGTTCAAGTTATATAATAATGTATATGTGCCAATTAAAAGTAAAGGTTTATTCACAGGTTTTAAAAACACCCGTAATCGAATATGCGTATTAAAAATTAGTTTAAACTTATTTATTTCAAATCGATTGTAACGAAAGCTCCATGAACTTATATGAATCACTCTCGATGTCTTTCTGGTAGAACCAGTACTAAGCAAATGCAGATAAAGTGTCCTTCTCAGGGACACAACGCATATGGCAATGGCGGGGATCGAACCAACAGCGTTACGATCATGGGTCCAACGTCTACCACTCTAGACCACAGCGCTCCACTTGCGTAAAATGAGATGGTAACTTTTAATTCGGCGCTCCAGTTTCGGATTTCAGTCTAGTTGGTTAAAACTGTTTTAATCTTTATATTGTGTATATAGAGTTTGGCCTCTCAGTATGCATAAGTCATATATATAACTAATCCGAGCATTCTCTGAGTGACACTAAATGTCTTTTTCTTTCTTTTTTTTTGTGGCTTTTGTACACAGCCAGATGAAATATCAAAATTGTAAAAAGTGCTGCAGGTAAGGTTAGAGAATGCTCAGATTAATATATACCTTGTTGCCAGTAGTTTTAGAAATGATGTACAATGTAAAATTTTACTGTTGGCAGGATTGCTACTTTAAAGAGACACATGGCAATTATGATTTTTTAAAAACGTGTGCCGTCACCTTTATGATCACTTTATAACTAAGGCCAAAACAAAAATAGGTGTGTTTCCTATTGCATGCTCTAACAAAATAGGGTAGGTCGGTAGGCATTTTTTTTTTTATTATTATTATTTTTTTTTTTTTTGGAGCAAGATATTGTGAGATTTTACATGTATTTATCTCATAAACCCCATACAAGTTGATGATACAACTGAAAATTTCTCTGTGATGTCTGTTTACCTCGATATATTGTGATAAATCATTGGTCAGAACATTTTTTTATTTTTTTTTAATTATTTCTTTTGTTTTGTTTTTCATAAAAAGTTTTAGGGTCGGCCCCTTAAAAATAGGGACGGTTGGGCCACCTATATCTATAGGACTTATGGAGAAATAGCGCACTATATATTAATTATAAGAATATTATAAAGCGAGTTGTTGTTGCATATTACTAACTGGTGATTATATTGATAATATATGTAAAATAATAAGAAGAAATAAATGCTAGGAATTTTATCAATTTTGACCAAACTTCACATGTATGATCCTTAGATGAATACTTTTTAGATTTGTTAAAATTAGTGCAGCGCGACATCCAAGATGGCCACCATTATCATATATGGTTGAAACCTTAAACATCTTCTCAAGAACTGCTGGACAGATTTCGACAGATTTTCTTTTAAAATGTTCGCCAACACCTAGACTATCAAGTTTGTTTAAATAAAGTCCCCGGGTCAAAAATGGCCATGCCCCGGGGTCAAAAATGGCCGTGCCCTGGGGATCCAGTTTGTATATTGAGATTTGACTCGAAGTTGATAGATTATTATAAAAATGGCCATGTTTATTCATAATCAATCGATTTACTTTGACACCGCCGGGTCCGCGAAGCAAAAGCGAACCGGAGGTTTACAAACATAACAATCTCCTTTTGACGTGTTTTCGAATAATTTGATATTTTCTAATTTTATATGTTTTAATCGCGAATAATTGGATCTGAACAAATTAACTTGAGATTTGAAATAAAATATAAATCAATATATTTGCATTACGAACCGAAATGGTGAAAATGGATTTCCCGAATTCGATGCGACAATTTGTTCCATTTGTCTTTTTTTCATGCGATTTTTGAGATTTTAATGCGAGAATATCGCGGAATCGCGGCCTAGAGTGATCCCTGCCTAGACTTATATAGGAAAAGACTTAAAAAATATTCTTCTCTGAAACCATAAAGCGCAGAGCTTTCATGTATTACATGTACATGTAGCATCAGCTTATAATGGTCCTGTACTAAGTTTGTTCAAATGGTGACCCTAGGGTAAAATTGGGCCCGTCCCTGGGGTCACAGTTTTACATTGACTTATATAGGGAAAAAAATAATCTTCTCTGAAACTACAAAAGCCCAGTGTTTTTTTCTATACTTTGGGAACATAACACATACCGTAGCGATAGTTAATTTTAGCGCGATTTTTCATAAAATTGGAAAAAATACAGTAAAACTTCCATTTAATAATTGTTTCTTTAATACTTTTTTCAGTAAACAGACGCATTTAAAAGTGTTACGTTCTCAGTACATTAAAGCTTTTTTTTCCCCTTTCAATTGGGATTTTTTTGTCTCAAAATATGGGGGAAAAAGAAATGTTTTGGCATTGCACCATGGAATATAGCCCAATAATGGCTACAAAAACAGCCAACCAAAACACACTGGAGCTAGAGGTTTAATATTTTGCATTTACTATAAGCTTATGGTCTTTTACCAAGTTTGTTCAAATGGTGACCCTGGGGTCGCATTTGGCCCCTCCCTAGGGGTCACATGTTTTACATAGACTTGTATCTAGGAAAAAAACTTTTTTAAAAAATCTCAAGAGCAAGAGCCAGAGGTTTAGTATTTTGCATTTACCATAAGATTATGGTTCTGTGCAAATGGTGATCCTGGGGTCACATTTGGCCTGCCCCAGAGGTCACATGTTTTACAAAGACTTATAATATAGGGAATATTGTTTTTAAATCTTCTCAGAAACAGCTTGGTCAAACTTGGTCAATTTTGACCAAACTTCACATGGATGATCCTTAGGTGAATGTTTTTCAAATTTATTAAAATTAGGTAAACACGTTATCCAAGATGGTCGCAATAGAAAAATCTTTAAATTACTACCTGTACACGGGAATCTAAGGCCATGATACCCTTGGGTCACATTTGGCCCCGCCACAGGTGTCAAATGTAAATATTTAAAAAAAAAAATCTTCTGAAACTACAAGAGCCAGAGGTTTAATATTTTGCATTTACTATAAGCTTCTGGTCCTCTACCAAGCTTGTTCAAATAGTGAACCTGGGGTCACATTTGACCCCGCCTCAGGGGTCACTTGTTTTACATAGACTTATATCATGTATATAGGGATAATCTTCTTCTCAGAAACAGCTTGGCCAAACTTGACCAAACTTCACATGGATGATCCTTAGGCCAAATAAAATTATACCTGTGTGTTGATGTAACATTGCTGAAAAAAATAGGGTAGGTAGGTAGGCATTTTATTTTATTTTATTTTTTTATTTTATTTTTTGGCGAAGTTACATTTAAGGTGGCGATGAGCTTTGATGAATGGGAAAATGTGGTATTTTAAAAACTACAATAGATAACAAGATGAAATTGTGTATGTTTTATTGTTTCCAAAAGGCCTGGTAACAACTGGCTCTTTTCCCAAACACTTGCAATTATTACAAGGGGTAAAACAGTTTTAAATGTTTTCTGCAAGTCCGAAAGAGGGTCAGCTCCAACAGTAATGATCGAGTACATGAGTCGGCTGGGATCAGTCCAGCTCCATACAGTGTGATCTCCAGTGGGGCCTGAAATGTTATGAGTGACTTGATTTCCATGCTCTTCCTGAATACCGGTATATGACCGTCAGGAAGGATGGGGGACCTACAGGTTAGTCAACTTCTGCGGTTGACATACATGTAACCAAGAGCAGTTCTTGCCTCCCAGACAGCTAAAAAAATATTCAAAGTTAGAATGTCAAATGTTAATTGACCATTTGAATAGTTTTGTAAAAGTGTTGACTTACATGTATATTACTTCTCTAACATCAGAAAGCAATAAATATTTATAAATTTCTCATGTTAGTTATTATGAGCCTATATTGAGGTTGAGTTCAGAAAATTATTATGGAACGGCGTACTTCTTCAAGAAGTTATAATGCAGTAGTAGTCGATGCCAGGCACATTAATATTACTGTTTTAGAAACAAACTTACGACAGGTGGCCTGGAACTCGGGGCATTTACTGGCCTGTTTGTGGTACTTGTCAAACAATTCAACGATCGATTCTTTATGGAGAGTGCACGCCATAACATTAGCGCTTCCATGTGCTGACATTTTTGAAACTGTACAGCCAAAACAGCACTGGGAGATGCCATTTTGACTGTTTTATACCAGTTCTGTGCACAGTATACCGTGAAATTCACACGCTTTCAAAACCGCATCGCGAAATTGAAAATTGCACCGTGATCTAATGAACGTTATTATTTTTTTAACATTTTTTTTATTTTTTTATTTATTTTTTTATTATTATTTACTCTTTTTTTCAATAAAAAAAAAAGGAGTCGGGGGTGTTTTCAGAGGGTCGGTCGGGTTACAGTAAACTCAGGTATAATTTTAATTGGCCTTATATGAATGTTTTTCAAATTTGTTAAAACAAGTTAAAGGGACACTGTCCGTAAGTAAGCAGATATTGAGCATAACAAAATAACTGTCTGACTTTTATTCATTGAAATGTATACATGAAAACATGAGGATAGACCCTAAGAAGTATGTAGGAAAACATTCGTGAGTTTGAAAAAAAAAAGTTTTTATTACTAAATGTAAATAAAGTGGGACCCACAATATTCACCTTTTGTGCATTCACGTGGCTTCCATAGCGCATTAGGTTTTCACAATAGTTTGTATTGTGTAATATGTATAGCCCGCTTAGCTCAGTCGGGAGCGAGTTCCGACAACTTAACGCTCAAGCACACTTATTTTTACTGTGGAGTTTGAGCTGCGAGTTCAAACCCACGAAGTGGATTTGCTTTTGTTTGTACCGCGATTGAAATTGTCAAACAATCTTGCTTTTAATTAGTAAATATTGAATAATGTATAATGTTTGCGAACATAATTATTGGGTGTTTTATAAGCTAAAAGTTACGGACAGTGTCCCTTTAAATGTGACATCCATGATGGCCACCATACAAAAATCTTTGAATTACTTCTTGCACTGGGAAGCTTAAAAGCTGTGGGTTCAAATCCCACTGGAGGTAAACATTTGTTTTTCTCTTTCTTTTTGAATCTTGATTTTTAGCTCTATTGGACAAATGCTATATTTTGCCTCATTAAGACTACTGAGTATAGGGCCTTCATTTTTCATCTGATCTTTACCAAACTTTATCTGATTGCTAATATCAATGAAAGCACGGACAAGTTCGAAAAACAACCAGATCGGACCTGTAACAGCGAAGTAACGGCCCTTGATTTAGTTTAAAATGCTATATTTTGCCTCATTAAGGTGATGGATTCAGGGCCATCTTGGCCCTCTTGTTTTAGAGACTGAGGAGAATTTTATTTAATAAAAGAGGGGAAAACCTTTTGGCAAGGGATGGGGTCAAGTTTCAGCCCCAAGTTCTATAACATAAAATGTCATAAACTATTTTCATCATCATTCTATCAAAACATTTTTCATCTACCATATTTCCCCTAATAAAAGCACCCCCACCTTTTTTTTTTAGAAACCATGCCTTTTTAGAAAATTCAAAAATTCAAAACATCTTCAAAATTCAATACATTTTCGATCTTTTGTAAAATAAAAAGACAAGATTTAGTGTTATGACATTTGAGGCTCAGTTTTGGGTATACAGTCTGGCCATAGTTGCTTTTA
>JAWPHD010023602.1:0-21677 GCA_037043455.1 Cyrtodaria siliqua | reverse complement strand
AATATATATGTGTAAGAACTGAATAGATATGTGTAAGAGCTGAATATATATGTGTAAGAACTGAATATATATGCGTAAGAACTGAATATATATGCGTAAGATCGGAAATATATGTGTAAGAACTGAACATATATGCGTAAGAATTGAATATATATGCGTAAGAACTGAATATATGCGTAAGAACTGAATATATGCATAAGAACTGAATATATATGTGTAAGAACAGAATATATTTGTGTAAAAAACTGCATATATATTTGTAAGAACTGAATATATATGCGTAAGAACGGAATATATATGTGTAAGAACTGAATTATATATGTGTAAGAACTGAATATATATGTGTTAGAACGGAATAATATATGTGTAAGAACTGAATATATATGTGTAAGACTGAATATATATGTGTAAGAGCTAAATATATATGTGTAAGAACTGAATATATATGCGTAAGAACTGAATATATCTATGCGTAAGATCGGAAAATATGTGTAAGAACTGGACATATATGCGTAAGAATTGAATATATATGCGTAAGAACTGAATATATGTGTAAGAACTGAATATATGCGTAAAAACTGAATATATATGTAAAAGAACTGAATATATTTGTGTAAGAACTGCATATATATGTGTAAGAACGGAATATATATGTGTAAGAAAATGAATTTAAATGTGTAAGAACTGAATATATATGCATAAGAACTGAATATATATGCGTAAGAACTGAATATATATGCGTAAGAAACTGAATTTATATGCTTAAGAACGGAATATATATGCGTAAGAACTGAATATATATTTGTAAGAACTGAAATATATATGTGTAAGAACTGAATTATATATGCTTAAGAACTGAATATATGCGTAAGAAACTGAATATATGCGTAAGAACTGAATATATATGTGTAAGAACTGTATATATTTGTGTAAGAACTGCATATATATGTGTAAGAACTGAATAATATATTGCGTAAGAACGGAATATATATGTGTAAGAACTGAAATATATATGCGTAAGAACTGAAAATATATGCGTAAGATCGGAATATATGTGTAAGAACTGGAAATATATGCGTAAGAATTGAAATATATATGCGTAAGAACTGAATATATGTGTAAGAACTGAATATATGCGTAAAAACTGAATATATATGTGTAAGAACTGAATATATTTGTGTAAGAACTGCATATATATGTGTAAAGAATTGAATATATATGCGTAAGAACGGAATATATATGAGTAAGAACTGACATATATATGTGTAAGAACTGAATATATATGCATAAGAACTGAAATATATATGCGTAAGAACTGAATATATATGCGTAAGAAACTGAATTTATTTGCTTAAGAACGGAATATATATGCCGTTAAGAACTGAATATATATGTGTAAGAACTGAATATATATGCGTTAGACCTGAATATATATGCATAAAGAACTGAATATATATGGGTAAGATCGGAATATATGTGTAAGAACTGAATATATGCGTAAAAACTGAATATATATGTGTTAGAACTGAATATATTTGTGTAAGAACTGCATATATATGTGTAAGAACTGAATATATATGCGTAAGAACGGAATATATATGTGTAAGAACTGAATATATATGTGTAAGAACTGAATATATATGTATTAGAACGGAATAATATATGTGTTAGAACTGAATATATATGCGTAAGAACTGAATATATATGTGTAAGAACTGAATATATATGTGTAAGAACAGAAATATATATGTGTTAGAACTGAATATATATGTGTAAGAACTGAATATATATGTGTAAGAATTGAATATATATGCGTAAGAAACTGAATATATGCGTAAGAACTGAATATATGCGTAAGAACTAAATATATATGTGTAAGAACTGAATATACTTTGTGTAAGATCTGCATTTATATGTGTAAGAACTGAATATATATGCGTAAGAATTGAATATATATGTGTAAGAACTATATATATGTGTAAGAACTGAATATATAAGTGTAAGAACTGAATATATATGTGTAAGAACTGAATATATGTGTAAGAACTGAATATATATGTGTTAGAACGGAATATATAATGCGTAAGAACAGAATATATATGTGTAAGAACTGAATATATATGTGTAAGAACTGAATATATATGTGTAGATACTGAATATAATATGTGTAAGAACTGAATATATATCTGTAAGAACTGAATATATATGTGTAAGAGCTGAATATATATGTGTAAGAACTGAATATATATGCGTAAGAACTGAATATATATGTGTAAGAGCTGAATATATAATGCGCTAAGAACTGAATATATATGCGTAAGATCGGAATATATGTGTAAGAAACTGAACATATATGCATAAAGAATTGAATGTAAGATCGGAATATATGTGTAAGAACTGAACATATATGCGTAAGAATTGATTATATACGCGTTAGAACTGAATATATGCGTAAGAACTGAATATATGCGTACAGAACTGAATATATATGTGTAAGAACTGAATATATATGTGTAAGAACTGAATATATATGTCTTAGAACGGGAATTTATATGTGTAAAAACTGAATATATATGTGTTAGAACAGAATACTATATGTGTAAGAACTGAATATATATGCATAAGAACGGAATATATATGTGTAAGAACTGAATATATATGCGTAAGAACGGAATATATATGTGTAAGAACGGAATATATATGTATAAGAAACTGAATATATATGTGTAAGAACTGAATATATATGTGTTTAGAACTAAATATATATGTGTAAGAACTGAATATATATGTGTAAGAGAACTGAATATATATGTGTAAGAGCTGAATATAATATGTGTAGAGAACTGAATATATATGCGTAAGAACTGAATATATATGCGTAAGATTGGAATATATGTGTAAGAACTGAACATATATGCTTAAAAATTGAATATATATGCGTAAGAACTGAATATATGCGTAAGAACTGAATATATGCGTAAGAACTGAATATATATGTGTAAGAACTGTATATATTTGTGTAAGAGCTGCATATATATGTGTAAGAACTGAATATATATACGTAAGAACGGGAATTATATATGTGTAGAGAACGACTGAATATATATGCGTAAGAACTGAAAATATATGCGTAAGATCGGAATATATTGTGTAAGAACCTGGGAAATATATGCGTAAAGAATTGAATATATATGCGTAAAAACTGAATATATGTGTAAGAACTGAATATATGCGTAAAAACTGAATACTATATGTGTAAGAACTGAATATATATGTGTAAGAACAGAATATAGTATGTGTTAGAACTGAATATATATGTGTGAAGAACTGAATATATATGTGTAAGAATTGAATATATATGCGTAAGAACTGATATATATGCGTAAGAACTGAATATATGCGTAAGAACTGAATATATATGTGTAAGAACTGTATATATTTGTGTAAGAGCTGCATAATATATGTGTAAGAACTGAATATATATGCGTAAGAACGGAATATATATGTGTAAGAACTGAATATATATGCGTAAGAACTGAAAATATATGCGTAAGATCGGAATTATATGTGTAAGAACTGGAAATATATGCGTAAGAATTGAATATATATGACGTAAGAACTGAATATATGTGTAAGAACTGAATATATGCGTAAAAACTGAATATATATGTGTAAGAACTGAATATACTTTGTGTAAGAACCTGCATATATATGTGTAAGAATTGAATATATATGCGTAAGAACGGAATATATATGAGTAAGAACTGAATATATATGTGTTAGAACTGAAATATATATGCATAAGAACTGAATATATATGCGTAAGAACTGAATATATATGCGTAAGAACTGAATTTATTTGCTTAAGAGACGGAATATATATGCGTAAGAACTGAATATATATGTGTAAGAACTGAATATATATTGTGTTAGAACTGAATATATATGCATAAGAACTGAATATATATGCGTTAAGATCCGAATATATGTGTAAGAACTGAATATATGCGTAAAAACTGAATATATATGTGTAAGAACTGAATATATTTGTGTAAGAACTGCATATATATGTGTAAGAACTGAATATATATGCGTAAGAACGGAATATATATGTGTAAGAACTGAATATATATGTGTAAGAACTGAATATATATGTATTAGAACGGAATATATATGTGTTAGAACTGAATATATATGCGTAAGAACTGAATATATATGTGTAAGAACTGAATATATATGTGTAAGAACTGAATATATATGTGTTAGAACTGAATATATATGTGTAAGAACTGAATATATATGTGTAAGAATTGAATATATATGCGTAAGAACTGAATATATGCGTAAGAACTGAATATATGCGTAAGAACTGAATATATATGTGTAAGAACTGAATATATTTGTGTAAGAAATGCATATATATGTATAAGAACTGAATATATATGTGTAAGAACTGAATATATATGCGTAAGAACTGAATATATATGCGTAAGATCGGAATATATGTGTAAGAACTGAATATATGCGTTAAAACTGAATATATAATTGTAAGAACTGAATATATTTGTGTAAGAACTGCATATATATGTGTAAAAACTGAATATATATGCGTAAGAACGGAATATATATGTGTAAGAACTGAATATATATGTATAAGAACTGAATAAATATGCGTTAGAACGGAATATATATGCGTAAGAACGGAATATATATGTGTAAGAACTGAATATATTTGTGAAAGAACTGAATATATATGTGTAAGAACTAAATATATATGCGTAAGAACGGAATATATATGTGTAAAAACTGAATATATATGCGTAAGAACTGAATATATATGCGTAAGATCGGAATATATGTGTAAGAACTGAACATATATGCATAAGAACTGAATATATATGCGTAAGAACTGAATATATATGCGTAAGATCTGAATTTATTTGCTTAAGAACGGAATATATATGTGTAAGAACTGAATATATATGTGTTAGAACTGAATATATATGTGTAAGAACTGAATATATATATGTAAAAACTGAATATAAATGCGTAAGAACGGAATATATATGAGTAAGAACTGAATATATATGCGTAAGAACTGAATATATATGTGTTAGAACGGAATATATATGTGTCAGAACTGAATATATATGTGTAAGAACTGAATATATATGCGTAAAAACGGAATATATATGTGTAAGAACTGAATATATACGTGTAAGAACAGAATATATATGTGTTAGAACGGAATATATATGTGTAAGAACTGAATATATATGTGTAAGAACTGAATATATATGTGTAAGAGCTAAATATATATGTGTAATAACTGAATATATATGCGTAAGAACTTAATATATATGCGTAAGAACTGAATATATATGCGTAAGAACTGAATATATATGTGTACGAACTGAATATATATGCGTAAGAACTGAATATATATGCGTAAGAACGGAATATATATGTGTAAGAACTGAATATATATGTGTAAGAACTGAATATATATGCGTAAGAACTGAATATATATGTGTAAGAACTGAATATATATGTGTTAGAAAGGAATATATATGTGTAAGAACTGAATATATATGCGTAAGAACTCAATATATATGCGTAAGAACGGAATATATATGTGTAAGAACTGAATATATATGTGTAAGAACTGAATATATATGCGTAAGAACTTAATATATATGCGTAAGAACTGAATATATATGCGTAAGAACTGATTATATATGTGCACGAACTGAATATATATGCGTAAGAACTGAATATATATGCGTAAGAACGGAATATATATGTGTAAGAACTGAATATATATGTGTTAGAACGGAATATATATGTGTAAGAACTGAAGATATATGCGTAAGAACGGAATATATATGTGTAAGAACTGAATATATTTGTGTAAGAACTGAATATATATGTGTTAGAACTGAATATATATGTATAAGAACTGAATATATATGTGTAAGAACTGAATATATATGTGTAAGAACTGAATATATATGTGTTAGAACGGAATATATATGTGTAAGAACTGAATATATATGCGTAAGAACGGAATATATATGTGTAAGAACTGAATATATATGTTTAAGAACTGAATATATATGTGTTAGAACTGAAAATATATGCGTAAGATCGGAATATATGTGTAAGAACTGGAAATATATGCGTAAGAATTGAATATATATGCGTAAGAACTGAATATATGTGTAAGAACTGAATATATGCGTAAAAACTGAATATATATGTGTAAGAACTGAATATACTTGTGTAAGAACTGCATATATATGTGTAAGAATTGAATATATATGCGTAAGAACGGAATATATATGAGTAAGAACTGAATATATATGTGTAAGAACTGAATATATATGCGTAAGAACTGAATATATATGCGTAAGAACTGAATTTATTTGCTTAAGAACTGAATATATATGTGTAAGAACTGAATATATATGTGTTAGAACTGAATATATATGCATAAGAACTGAATATATATGCGTAAGATCGGAATATATGTGTAAGAACTGAATATATGCGTTAAAACTGAATATATATGTGTAAGAACTGAATATATTTGTGTAAGAACTGCATATATATGTGTAAGAACTGAATATATATGCGTAAGAGCGGAATATATATGTGTAAGAACTGAATATATATGTGTAAGAACTGAATATATATGTATTAGAACGGAATATATATGTGTTAGAACTGAATATATATGCGTAAGAACTGAATATATATGTGTAAGAACTGAATATAGTGTAAGAACTGAATATATATGTGTAAGAACTGAATATATATGTGTTAGAACTGAATATATATGTGTAAGAACTGAATATATATGTGTAAGAATTGAATATATATGCGTAAGAACTGAATATATGCGTAAGAACTGAATATATGCGTAAGAACTGAATATATATGTGTAAGAACTGAATATATTTGTGTAAGAAATGCATATATATGTATAAGAACTGAATATATATGTGTAAGAACTGAATATATATGCGTAAGAACTGAATATATATGCGTAAGATCGGAATATATGTGTAAGAACTGAATATATGCGTTGAAACTGAATATATAATTGTAAGAACTGAATATATTTGTGTAAGAACTGCATATATATGTGTAAAAACTGAATATATATGCGTAAGAACGGAATATATATGTGTAAGAACTGAATATATATGTATAAGAACTGAATATATATGCGTTAGAACGGAATATATATGCGTAAGAACGGAATATATATGTGTAAGAACTGAATATATTTGTGAAAGAACCGAATATATATGTGTAAGAACTAAATATATATGCGTAAGAACGGAATATATATGTGTAAAAACTGAATATATATGCGTAAGAACTGAATATATATGCGTAAGATCGGAATTTATGTGTAAGAACTGAACATATATGCATAAGAACTGAATATATATGCGTAAGAACTGAATATATATGCGTAAGATCTGAATTTATTTGCTTAAGAACGGAATATATATGTGTAAGAACTGAATATATATGTGTTAGAACTGAATATATATGTGTAAGAACTGAATATATATATGTAAGAACTGAATATATATGCGTAAGAACGGAATATATATGAGTAAGAACTGAATATATATGCGTAAGAACTGAATATATATGTGTTAGAACGGAATATATATGTGTCAGAACTGAATATATATGTGTAAGAACTGAATATATATGCGTAAAAACGGAATATATATGTGTAAGAACTGAATATATACGTGTAAGAACAGAATATATATGTGTTAGAACGGAATATATATGTGTAAGAACTGAATATATATGTGTAAGAACTGAATATATATGTGTAAGAACTGAATATATATGCGTTAGAATGGAATATATTTGTGTAAGAACTGAATATATATGTATAAGAACTGAATATATATGTGTAAGAACTGAATATATATGTGTAAGAACTGACTGTATGCGTAAGAACTGAATATATGCGTAAGAACTGAATATATATGTGTAAGAACTGAATATATATGTATAAGAACTGAATATATATGCGTAAGAACGGAATATATATGTGTAAGAACTGAATATATATGTGTAAGAACTGAATATATATGTGTTAGAACGGAATATATATGTGTAAGAACTGAATATATATGTGTAAGAACTGAATATATATGTGTAAGAGCTGAATATAGATGTGTAAGAACTGAATATAAATGCGTAAGAACTGAATATATATGCGTAAGATCGGAATAAATGTGTAAGAACTGAATATATATGTGTAAGAACTGAATATATATGTGTAAGAACTGAATATATATGCGTAAGAACGGAATATATATGTGTAAGAACTGAATATATATGTATAAGAACTGAATATATATGCGTTAGAACGGAATATATATGCGTAAGAACGGAATATATATGTGTAAGAACTGAATATATTTGTGTAAGAACTGAATATATATGTGTAAGAACTAAATATATATGCGTAAGAACGGAATATATGTGTGTAAAAACTGAATATATATGCGTAAGAACTGAATATATATGCGTAAGATCGGAATATATGTGTAAGAACTGAACATATATGCGTAAGAATTGAATATATATGCGTAAGAACTGAATATATGCGTAAGAACTGAATATATGCGTAAAAACTGAATATATATGTGTAAGAACTGAATATATTTTTGTAAGAACTGCATATATATGTGTAAGAACTGAATATATATGCGTAAGAACGGAATATATATGTGTAAGAACTGAATATATATGTGTAAGAACTGAATAGATATGTGTAAGAGCTAAATATATATGTGTAAGAACTGAATATATATGCGTAAGAACTGAATATATATGCGTAAGAACTGAATATATGTGTAAGAACTGAATATATGCGTAAAAACTGAATATATATGTGTAAGAACTGAATATATATGTGTAAGAACTGCATATATATGTGTAAGAATTGAATATATATGCGTAAGAACGGAATATATATGTGTAAGAACTGAAAATATATGTGTAAGAACTGAATATATATGTGTACGAACTGAATATATATGCGTAAGAACTGAATATATATGCGTAAGAACGGAATATATATGTGTAAGAACTGAATATATATGTGTAAGAACTGCATATATATGTGTACGAACTGAATATATATGCGTAAGAACTGAATATATATGCGTAAGAACGGAATATATATGTGTAAGAACGGAATATATATGTGTAAGAACTGAATATATATGTATAAGAACTGAATATATATGCGTTAGAACGGAATATATATGCGTAAAAACGGAATATATATGTGTAAGAACGGAATATATATGTGTAAAAACTGAATATATATGCGTAAGATCGGAATATATGTGTAAGAACTGAACATATATGCGTAAGAATTGAATATATATGCGTAAGAACTGAATATATCCGTAAGAACTGAATATATGCGTCAGAACTGAATATATATGTGTAAGAGCTGAATATATTTTTGTAAGAACTTTATATATATGTGTAAGAACTTAATATATATGCATAAGAACGGAATATATATGTGTAAGAACTGAATATATATGTGTAAGAACTGAATATATATGCGTAAGAACTGAATATATATGCTTAAGAACTGAATATATGTGTAAGAACTGAATGTATGCGTAAAAACTGAATATAGATGTGTAAGAACTGAATATATTTGTGTAAGAACTGCATATATATGTGTAAGAATTGAATATATATGCGTAAGAACGGAATATATATGTGTAAGAACTGAATATATATGTGTAAGAACTGAATATATATGCGTAAGAACTTAATATATATGCGTAAGAACTGAATATATATGCGTAAGAACTGAATATATATGTGTACGGACTGAATATATATGCGTAAGAACTGAATATATATGCGTAAGAACGGAATATATATGTGTAAGAACTGAATATATATGTGTAAGAACTGAATATATATGTGTTAGAACGGAATATATATATGTAAGAACTGAATATATATGCGTAAGAACGGAATATATATGTGTAAGAACTGAATATATATGTGTAAGAACTGAATATATATGTGTTAGAACTGAATATATATGTGTAAGAACTGAATATATATGTGTAAGAACTGAATATATATGTGTAAGAACTGAATATGTATGTGTTAGAACGGAATATATATGTGTAAGAACTGAATATATATGCGTAAGAACAGAATATATATGTGTAAGAACTGAATATATATGTTTAAGAACTGAATATATATGTGTTAGATCTGAATATATATGTGTAAGAACTGAATATATATGTGTAAGAACTGAATATATATGTGTAAGAACTGAATATATATGCGTAAGAACTGAATATATATGCGTAAGATCGAAATATATGTGTAAGAACTGAATATATGCGTAAAAACTGAATATATATGCGTTAGATCGGAATATATGTGTAAGAACTGAACATATATGCGTAAGAATTGAATGTATATGCGTAAGAATTAAATATATGCGTAAGAACTAAATATATGCGTAAGAACTGAATATATATGTGTAAGAACTGAATATATTTGTGTAAGAAATGCATATATATGTGTAAGAACTGAATATATATGCGTAAGATCGGAATATATGTGTAAGAACTGGACATATATGCGTAAGAATTGAATATATACGCGTAAGAACTGAATATATGTGTAAGAACTGAATATATGCGTAAAAACTGAATATATATGTGTAAGAACTGAATATATTCGTGCAAGAACTGCATATATATGTGTAAGAATTGAATATATATGCGTAAGAACGGAATATATATGTGTAAGAACTGAATATATATGTGTAAGAACTGAATATATATGCGTAAGAACTGAATATATATGCGTAAGAACTGAATATATAAGCGTAAGAACTGAATTTATATGCTTAAGAACGGAATATATATGCGTAAGAACTGAATATATATGTGTAAGAACTGAATATATATGTGTAAGAACTGAATATATACTGAATATATAAGCGTAAGAACGGAATATATATGTGTAAGAACTGAATATATATGTATAAGAACTGAATATATATGTGTAAGAACTGAATATATATGTGTAAGAACTGAATATATGCGTAAGAACTGAATATATGCGTAAGAACTGAATATATATAAGTAAGAACTGAATATATATGTATAAGAACTGAATATATATGCGTAAGAACGGAATATATATGTGTAAGAACTGAATATATGCGTAAGAACTGAATATATGCGTAAGAACTGAATATATATGTGTAAGAACTGAATATATATGTATAAGAACTGAATATATATGCGTAAAAACGGAATATATATGTGTAAGAACTGGATATATATGTGTAAGAACTGAATATATATGTGTTAGAACGGAATATATATGTGTAAGATCTGAATATATATGTGTAAGAACTGAATATATATGTGTAAGAGCTGAATATACATGTGTAAGAACTGAATATAAATGCGTAAGAACTGAATATATATGCGTAAAATCGGAATATATGTGTAAGAACTGAACATATATGCTTAAGAATTGAATATATATGCGTAAGAACTGAATATATGCGTAAGAACTGAATATATGCGTAAGAACTGAATATATATGTGTAAGAACTGAATATATTTGTGTAAGAACTGCATATATATGTGTAAGAACTGAATATATATGTGTAAGAACTGAATGTATTTGTGTAAGAACTGCATATATATGTGTAAGAACTGAATATATATGCGTAAGAACTGAATATATATGCGTAAGATCGGAATATATGTGTAAGAACTGAATATATGCGTAAAAACTGAATATATATGTGTAAGAACTGAATATATTTGTGTAAGAACTGCATATATATGTGTAATAACTGAATATATATGCGTAAGAACGGAATATATATGTGTTAGAACTGAATATATATGTGTAAGAACTGAATATATATGTGTTAGAACTGAATATATATGTGTAAGAACTGAATATATATGTGTAAGAACTGAATATATATGTGTAAGAGCTGAATATATATGTGTAAGAACTGAATATATATGCGTAAGAACTGAATATATATGCGTAAGATCGGAATATATGTGTAAGAACTGAATATATGCGTAAAAACTGAATATATATGTGTAAGAACTGAATATATTTGTGTAAGAACTGCATATATATGTGTAAGAACTGAATATATATGCGTAAGAACGGAATATATATGTGTAAGAACTGAATATATATGTATAAGAACTGAATATATATGTGTAAGAACTGAATATATATGTGTAAGAACTGCATATATATGTGTAAGAACTGAATATATATGCGTAAGAATTGAATATATATGTGTAAGAACTGAATATATATGTGTAAGAACTGAATATATATGTGTTAGAACTGAATATATATGTGTAAGAACTGAATATATATGTTTAAGAACTGAATATATATGTGTTAGAACGGAATATATATGCGTAAGACCGGAATATATATGTGTAAGAACTGAATATATATGTGTAAGAACTGAATATATATGTGTAGAACTGAATATATATGTGTAAGAACTGAATATATATGTGTAAGAACTGAATATATATGTGTAAGAGCTGAATATATATGTGTAAGAACTGAATATATTTGTGTAAGAACTGCATATATATGTGTAAGAACTGAATATATATGTGTAAGAACTGAATATATATATGTAAGAACTGAATATATATGTCTTAGAACGGAATATATATGTGTATGAACTGAATATATATGCGTAAGAACGGAATATATATGTGTAAGAATGGAATATATATGTGTAAGAACTGAATATATATGTGTTAGAACGGAATATATATGTGTAAGAACTGAATATATATGTGTAAGAGCTAAATATATATGTGTAAGAACTGAAGATATATGCGTAAGAACTGAATATATATGCGTAAGATCGGAATATATGTGTAAGAACTGGACATATATGCGTAAGAATTGAATATATATGCGTAAGAACTGAATATATGTGTAAGAACTGAATATATGCGTAAAAACTGAATATATATGTGTAAGAACTGAATATATTTGTGTAAGAACTGCATATATATGTGTAAGAATTGAATATATATGCGTAAGAACGGAATATATATGTGTAAGAACTGAATATATATGTGTAAGAACTGAATATATATGCATAAGAACTGAATATATATGCGTAAGGACTGAATATATATGCGTAAGAACTGAATTTATACGCTTAAGAACGGAATATATATGAGTAAGAACTGAATATATATGTGTAAGAACTGAATATATATGTGTAAGAACTGAATATATATGCGTAAGAACGGAATATATATGTGTAAGAACTGAATATATATGTATAAGAACTGAATATATATGTGTAAGAATTGAATATATATGTGTAAGAACTGAATATATGCGTAAGAACTGAATATATGCGTAAGAACGGAATATATATGCGTAAGAACTGAATATATATGTGTAAGAACTGAATATATATGTGTAAGAACTGAATATATATGCGTAAGAACGGAATATATATGTGTAAGAACTGAATATATATGTATAAGAACTGAATATATATGTGTAAGAACTAAATATATATGTGTAAGAAATGAATATATGCATAAGAACGGAATATATGCGTAAGAACTGAATATATATGTGTAAGAACTGAATATATATGTGTTAGAACTGAATATATATGTGTAAGAACTGAATATATATGTGTAAGAACTGAATATATATGTGTACGAGCTGAATATATATGCGTAAGAACTGAATATATGCGTAAGAACTGAATATATGCGTAAGAACTGAATATATGCGTAAGAACTGAATATATATGTGTAAGAACTGAATATATTTGTGTAAGAACTGCATATATATGTGTAAGAACTGAATATATATGCGTAAGAAAGGAATATATATGTGTAAGAACTGAATATATATGTGTTAGAACGGAATATATATGTGTAAGAACTGAATATATATGTGTAAGAACTGAATATATATGTGTAAGAGCTAAATATATATGTGTAAGAACTAAATATATATGCGTAAGAACTGAATATATATGCGTAAGAAAGGAATATATATGTGTAAGAACTGAATATATATGTATAAGAACTGAATATATATGTGTAAGAACTGAATATATATGTGTAAGAACTGAATATATGCGTAAGAACTGAATATATGCCTAAGAACGGAATATATATGCGTGAGAACTGAATATATATGTGTAAGAACTGAATATTTTTGTGTAAGAACTGAATATATATGCGTAAGAACGGAATATATATGTGTAAGAACTGAATATATATGTATAAGAACTGAATATATATGTGTAAGAACTGAATATATATTTGTAAGAACTGAATATATGCATAAGAACGGAATATATGTGTAAGAACTGAATATATATGTGTAAGAACTGAATATATATGTGTTAGAACTGAATATATATGTGTAAGAACTGAATATATATGTGTAAGAACTGAATATATATGTGTAAGAACTGAATATATATGTGTAAGAGCTGAATATATATGCGTAAGAACTGAATATATGCGTAAGAACTGAATATATGCGTTATAACTGAATATATGCGTAAGAACTGAATATATATGTGTTAGAACTGAATATATATGTCTTAGAACGGAATATATATGTGTAAGAACTGAATATATATGTGTTAGAACTAAATATATATGTGTAAGAAGTGAATATATATGCATAAGCACGGAATATATATGTTTAATAACGGAATATATATGTGTAAGAACTGAATATATATGTGTAAGAACTGAATATATATGTGTTAGAAGTGAATATATATGTGTAAGAACTGAATATATATGTGAAAGAACTGAATATGTATGTGTAAGAGCTGAATATATATGTGTAAGAACTGAATATATATGCGTAAGAACTGAATATATATCCGCTAGATCGGAATATATGTGTAAGAATGAGTAAGAATTGAATATATATGCGTATATATGCGTAAGAACTGAATATATGCGTAAGAACTGAATATATGCGTAAGAACTGAATATATAGATGTAAGAACTGTATATATTTGTGTAAGAACTGCATATATATGTATAAGAACTGAATATATATATGTTAGAACTGAATATATATGTGTAAGAACTGAATATATATGTGTTAGAACGGAATATATATGTGTAAGAACTGAATATATATGTGTAAGAACTGAATATATATGCGTAAGAACTAAATATATATGCGTACGAACTGAATATATATGCGTAAGAACTGAATATATATGTGTACGAACTGAATATATATGCGTAAGAACTGAATATATATGCGTAAGAACGGAATATATATGTGTAAGAACGGAATATATATGCGTAAGAATTGAATATATATGTGTAAGAACTGAATATATATGTGTAAGAACTGAATATATATGTGTTAGAACTGAATATATATGTGTAAGAACTGAATATATATGTTTAAGAACTGAATATATATGTGTTAGAACGGAATATATATGCGTAAGACCGGAATATATATGTGTAAGAACTGAATATATATGTGTAAGAACTGAATATATATGTGTAGAACTGAATATATATGTGTAAGAACTGAATATATATGTGTAAGAACTGAATATATATGTGTAAGAGCTGAATATATATGTGTAAGAACTGAATATATATACGTAAGAACTTAATATATATGCGTAAGATCGGAATATATGTGTAAGAACTGAACATATATGCGTAAGAATTGAATATATACGCATAAGAACTGAATATATGCGTAAGAACTGAATATATGCGTAAGAACTGAATATATATGTGTAAGAACTAAATATATTTGTGTAAGAACTGCATATATATGTGTAAGAACTGAATATATATGTGTAAGAACTGAATATATATATGTAAGAACTGAATATATATGTCTTAGAACGGAATATATATGTGTAAGAACTGAATATATATGTGTTAGAACGGAATATATATGTGTAAGAACTGAATATATATGCGTAAGAACGGAATATATATGTGTAAGAATGGAATATATATGTGTAAGAACTGAATATATATGTGTAAGAACTGAATATATATGTGTTAGAACGGAATATATATGTGTAAGAACTGAATATGTACGTGTTAGAACGGAATATATATGTGTAAGAACTGAATATATATGCGTAAGAACTGAATATATATGCTTAAGATCGGAATATATGTGTAAGAACTGGACATATATGCGTAAGAATTGAATATATATGCGTAAGAACTGAATATATGTGTAAGAACTGAATATATGCGTAAAAACTGAATATATATGTGTAAGAACTGAATATATTTGTGTAAGAACTGCATATATATGTGTAAGAATTGAATATATATGCGTAAGAACGGAATATATATGTGTAAGAACTGAATATATATGTGTAAGAACTGAATATATATGCATAAGAACTGAATATATATGCGTAAGGACTGAATATATATGCGTAAGAACTGAATTTATACGCTTAAGAACCGAATATATATGCGTAAGAACTGAATATATATGTGTAAGAACTGAATATATATGTGTAAGAACTGAATATATATGCGTAAGAACGGAATATATATGTGTAAGAACTGAATATATATGTATAAGAACTGAATATATATGTGTAAGAATTGAATATATATGTGTAAGAACTGAATAAATGCGTAAGAACTGAATATATGCGTAAGAACGGAATATATATGCGTAAGAACTGAATATATATGTGTAAGAACTGAATATATATGTGTAAGAACTGAATATATATGCGTAAGAACGGAATATATATGTGTAAGAACTGAATATATATGTATAAGAACTGAATATATATGTGTAAGAACTAAATATATATGTGTAAGAAATGAATATATGAATAAGAACGGAATATATGCATAAGAACTGAATATATATGTGTAAGAACTGAATATATATGTGTTAGAACTGAATATATATGTGTAAGAACTGAATATATATGTGTAAGAACTGAATATATATGTGTACGAGCTGAATATATATGCGTAAGAACTGAATATATGCGTAAGAACTGAATATATGTGTAAGAACTGAATATATGCGTAAGAACTGAATATATATGTGTAAGAACTGAATATATTTGTGTAAGAACTGCATATATATGTGTAAGAACTGAATATATATGCGTAAGAAAGGAATATATATGTGTAAGAACTGAATATATATGTGTAAGAACTGAATATATATGTGTTAGAACGGAATATATATGTGTAAGAACTGAATATATATGTGTAAGAACTGAATATATATGTGTAAGAACTGAATATATATGTGTTAGAACTGAATATATATGTGTAAGAACTGAATATATATGTGTAAGAACTGAATATATATGTGTAAGAACTGAATATATATGTGTAAGAGCTGAATATATATGCGTAAGAACTGAATATATGCGTAAGAACTGAATATATGCGTTATAACTGAATATATGCGTAAGAACTGAATATATATGTGTTAGAACTGAATATATATGTCTTAGAACGGAATATATATGTGTAAGAACTGAATATATATGTGTTAGAACTAATATATATGTGTAAGAACTGAATATATATGCAAAAGCACGGAATATATATGTTTAATAACGGAATATATATGTGTAAGAACTGAATATATATGTGTAAGAACTGAATATATATGTGTTAGAAGTGAATATATATGTGTAAGAACTGAATATATATGTGAAAGAACTGAATATATATGTGTAAGAGCTGAATATATATGTGTAAGAACTGAATATATATGCGTAAGAACTGAATATATATCCGCTAGATCGGAATATATGTGTAAGAATGAGTAAGAATTGAATATATATGCGTATATATGCGTAAGAACTGATATATGCGTAAGAACTGAATATATGCGTAAGAACTGAATATATAGATGTAAGAACTGTATATATTTGTGTAAAACTGCATATATATGTATAAGAACTGAATATATATATGTTAGAACTGAATATATATGTGTAAGAACTGAATATATATGTGTTAGAACGGAATATATATGTGTAAGAACTGAATATATATGTGTAAGAACTGAATATATATGCGTAAGAACTAAATATATATGCGTAAGAACTGAATATATATGCGTAAGAACTGAATATATATGTGTACGAACTGAATATATATGCGTAAGAACTGAATATATATGCGTAAGAACGGAATATATATGTGTAAGAACGGAATATATATGCGTAAGAATTGAATATATATGTGTAAGAACTGAATATATATGTGTAAGAACTGAATATATATGTGTTAGAACTGAATATATATGTGTAAGAACTGAATATATATGTTTAAGAACTGAATATATATGTGTTAGAACGGAATATATATGCGTAAGACCGGAATATATATGTGTAAGAATTGAATATATATGCGTAAGAACTGAATATATGTGTAAGAACTGAATATATGCGTAAAAACTGAATATATATGTGTAAGAACTGAATATATTTGTGTAAGAACTGCATATATATGTGTAAGAATTGAATATATATGCGTAAGAACGGAATATATATGTGTAAGAACTGAATATATATGTGTAAGAACTGAATATATATGCATAAGAACTGAATATATATGCGTAAGGACTGAATATATATGCGTAAGAACTGAATTTATACGCTTAAGAACCGAATATATATGCGTAAGAACTGAATATATATGTGTAAGAACTGAATATATATGTGTAAGAACTGAATATATATGCGTAAGAACGGAATATATATGTGTAAGAACTGAATATATATGTATAAGAACTGAATATATATGTGTAAGAATTGAATATATATGTGTAAGAACTGAATAAATGCGTAAGAACTGAATATATGCGTAAGAACGGAATATATATGCGTAAGAACTGAATATATATGTGTAAGAACTGAATATATATGTGTAAGAACTGAATATATATGCGTAAGAACGGAATATATATGTGTAAGAACTGAATATATATGTATAAGAACTGAATATATATGTGTAAGAACTAAATATATATGTGTAAGAAATGAATATATGAATAAGAACGGAATATATGCATAAGAACTGAATATATATGTGTAAGAACTGAATATATATGTGTTAAAACTGAATATATATGCGTAAGAACTGAATATATATGTGTAAGAACTGAATATATATGTGTACGAGCTGAATATATATGCGTAAGAACTGAATATATGCGTAAGAACTGAATATATGTGTAAGAACTGAATATATGCGTAAGAACTGAATATATATGTGTAAGAACTGAATATATTTGTGTAAGAACTGCATATATATGTGTAAGAACTGAATATATATGCGTAAGAAAGGAATATATATGTGTAAGAACTGAATATATATGTGTAAGAACTGAATATATATGTGTTAGAACGAATATATATGTGTAAGACTGAATATATATGTGTAAGAACTGAATATATATGTGTAAGAGCTAAATATATATGTGTAGAAACTGAATATATATGCGTAAGAACTGAATATATATGCGTAAGAAAGGAATATATATGTGTAAGAACTGAATATATATGTATAAGAACTGAATATATATGTGTAAGAACTGAATATATATGTGTAAGAACTGAATATATGCGTAAGAACTGAATATGTGCGTAAGAACGGAATATATATGCGTAAGAACTGAATATATATGTGTAAGAACTGAATTAT
This sequence comes from Cyrtodaria siliqua, assembly GCA_037043455.1. Classification (NCBI taxonomy): domain Eukaryota; kingdom Metazoa; phylum Mollusca; class Bivalvia; order Adapedonta; family Hiatellidae; genus Cyrtodaria; species Cyrtodaria siliqua. Next base: position 1,866 of record JAWPHD010023602.1, on the reverse strand, counting down.
ATTTGTGTAAGAACTGAATATATATGCGTAAGAACGGAATATATATGTGTAAGAACTGAATATATATGTATAAGAACTGAATATATATGTGTAAGAACTGATTATATATGTGTAAGAACTGAATATATGCATAAGAACGGAATATATGCGTAAGAACTGAATATATATGTGTAAGAACTGAATATATATGTGTTAGAACTGAATATATATGTGTAAGAACTGAATATATATAACTGAATATATATGTGTAAGAACTGAATATATATGTGTAAGAGCTGAATATATATGCGTAAGAACGGAATATATGCGTAAGAACTGAATATATGCGTAATAACTGAATATATGCGTAAGAACTGAATATATATGTGTAAGAACTGAATATATATGTCTTAGAACGGAATATATATGTGTAAGAACTGAATATATATGTGTTAGAACGGAATATATATGTGTAAGAACTGAATATATATGCATAAGCACGGAATATATATGTGTAAGAACGGAATATATATGTGTAAGAACGGAATATATATGTGTAAGAACTGAATATATATGTGTTAGAAGTGAATATATATGTGTAAGAACTGAATACATATGTGTAAGAACTGAATATATATGTGTAAGAGCTGAATATATATGTGTAAGAACTGAATATATATGCGTAAGAACTGAATATATATTCGCTAGATCGGAATATATGTGTAAGAACAGAACATATATGAGTAAGAATTGAATATATATGCGTATATATGCGTAAGAACTGAATATATTCGTAAGAACTGAATATATATGTGAAGAACTGTATATATTTGTGTAAGAACTGCATATATATGTATAAGAACTGAATATATGTATGTTAGAACTGAATATATATGTGTAAGAACTGAATATATATGTGTTAGAACGGAATATATATGTGTAAGAACTGAATATATATGTGTAAGAACTGAATATATATGCGTAAGAACTAAATATATATGCGTAAGAACTGAATATATATGCGTAAGAACTGAATATATATGTGTACGAACTGAATATATATGCGTAAGAACTGAATATATATGCGTAAGAACGGAATATATATGTGTAAGAACTGAAAATATATGTGTTAGAACGGAATATATATGTGTCAGAACTGAATATATATGTGTAAGAACTGAATATATAAGTGTAAGAGCTAAATATATATGTGTAAGAACTGAATATATATGCGTAAGAACTGAATATATATGCGTAAGATCGGAATATATGTGTAAGAACTGGACATATATGCGTAAGAACTGAAAATATATTCGTAAGAACTGAATATATGCGTAAGAACTGAATATATGCGTAAGAACTGAATATATATGTGTAAGAACTGAATAAATTTGTGTAAGAACTGCATATATATGTGTTAGAACTGAATATATATGTGTAAGAACTGAATATATTTGTGTAAGAACTGCATATATATGTGTAAGAACTGAATATATATGCGTAAAAACGGAATATATATGTGTAAGAACTGAATACATATGTGAAAGAACTGAATATATATGTGTAAGAGCTGAATATATATGTGTAAGAACTGAATATATATGCGTAAGAACTGAATATATATCCGCTAGATCGGAATATATGTGTAAGAATGAGTAAGAATTGAATATATATGTGTATATATGCGTAAGAACTGAATATATGCGTAAGAACTGAATATATGCGTAAGAACTGAATATATATGTGTAAGAACTGTATATATTTGTGTAAGAACTGCATATATATTTATAAGAACTGAATATATATATGTTAGAACTGAATATATATGTGTAAGAACTGAATATATATGTGTTAGAACGGAATATATATGTGTAAGAACTGAATATA
>JAWPHD010023601.1:0-21677 GCA_037043455.1 Cyrtodaria siliqua | reverse complement strand
TGTAATAAGAATGTGCTTGGACACCCAGTACTTTTATCTGTAAGAATGTGTTTGGACACCCATTACTACTGTCTGTAAAAAGAATGTGTTTGGACATCCAGTACTATTATCTGTAATAAGAATGTGTTCGGACACCTAGTATTTTTATCTGTAATAAGAATGTGTTTGGACACCAAGTACTATTATCTGTAATACTACTGTGTTTGAACACCCATTACTACTGTCTGTAATACTACTGTGTTTGGACCCTCAGTACTATTATCTGTAATACTACTGCGTTTGGACACCCTCTACTATTGTCTGTAATAAGAATGTGTTTGTACACCCAGTACTATTATCTGTAATACTACTGTGTTCGGACTCCCAGTACTATTATCTGTAATACTAATAACTGTGTTTGGACACCCATTACTATTGTCTGTAATAAGAATGTGTTTGGACACCCATTACTATTAACTGTAATAAGAATGTGCTTGGACACCCAGTACTTTTATCTGTAAGCATGTGTGTGGACACCCAGTACTATTATCTGTAATAAGAATGTGTTCGGACACCCAGTATTATTATCTGTAATACGAATGTGTTTGGACACCCAGTACTGTTATCTGTAATAAGAATGTGTTTGGACACCCAGTACTATTATCCGTAATAAGAATGTGTTTGGACACCCAGTATTATTATCTGTAATAAGGATGTGTTTGGACACCTAGTACTTTTTTCTGTAATAAGAATGTGTTTGGACACCCAGTACTATTATCTGTAATAAGGATGTGTTTGGACACCCATTACTAGTATATGTTATAAGAATGTGTTTGTACACCCAGTATTTTTATCTGTAATAAGAATGTGTTTGCATACCCAGCACTATTATCTGTAATTAAAATGTGTTTGGACACCTAGTACTATTAACTGTAATACTACTGTGTTTGGACACCCATTACTACTGTCTGTAAAAAGAATGTGTTTGGACACCCAGTACTATTATCTGTAATAAGAATGTGTTCGGACACCCAGTACTATTATCTGTAATAAGAATGTATTTGGACACCAAGTACTATTATCTGTAATACTACTGTGTTTGAACACCCATTACTACTGTCTGTAATACTACTGTGTTTGGACACTCAGTACTATTATCTGTAATACTACTGCGTTTGGACACCCTTTACTATTGTCTGTAATAAGAAAGTGTTTGTACACCCAGTATTATTATCTGTAATACTACTGTGTTCGGACTCCCAGTACTATTATCTGTAATACTAATAACTGTGTTTGGACACCCATTACTATTGTCTGTAATAAGAATGTATTTGGACACCCAGTACTATTATCTGTAATAAGAATGTGTTTGAACACCCAGTTCTATTATCTGTAATAAGAATATGCTTGGACATCCAGTACTATTATCTGTAATAAGGATGTGTTTGTACACCCAGTACTATTATCTGTAATAAGGATGTGTGTGGACACCCAGTACTATTATCTGTAATAAGTATGTGTTTGTACACCCAGTATTATAATCTGTAATAAGAATGTGTTTGGACACCCAGTACTATTATCTGTAATAAAAATGTGTTTGGACACCCAGTACTATTATCTGTAATAATAATGTGTTTGGACACCCTGTATTATTATCTGACTAGTTTAGCACTCTTAGATATTCAGCCGTTTTATAATATTTTAATTTTCGCTATACTATAATTGATGAATTCCAACAATTTAAACATACTTCCTTTTTTTCCAATTATATTTGTTTAACATATATTTTTATCTCAGGATACAATAGACAGTCCATAACAAAGTGATATTCATCTTATAGTTTGGCACTAGTTGTGCGCGGTATTACCGATATACCGGTATATTATGATACAGGTTATAAACATTATGTATTATAATATGCTCTGCCTGCACCGATACGCTCGGTATTGTCCGCAAAAGGCTATGATTGGGCAGTTAAAACTAATTTTTGCTGAAAACAAATGTTTATTTTCATATTATTTATTTTAAGATAAGACTGGTTTCGTTTCTAGTGTGATGCTGTGTATTTATAGCAGGTTACAACCGCTGTCAAGTACAGCAGGCCCCGGAGCGGATAATGTAAACACAGTCAAATGCTTTCAAAGATAGAAAAAATAGTAATAATATCTTCATTCATTTACCCTTATAATTGAATTCTTAATTCCTTTAACTTTGACCTATACTAGGTAATTTAAATTCCTTTATTGAGGGTAGTGGACACAAAATTAGCCATACCTGACACCTGGTATACAAAATTAGCCGGTTATGCACATGTTTGACTAGTTAAAGGTATATCTAGTAAGTGTTATTCATTTCTGAAGGCTTTGCATACATTATTTGGCAAAAATGTCAGAAATCGCCAATCTATATCTGTCCGAAAAGGTGTCGAAAAGCCGCTTTTGTCTGTTTTGAAAAAGATGTTGAGGTAAACTCTGACTTTGAGTGCATCGCTTCTATACGGTTTGTGTCGATATGCAAATATGTTATGCGGTTTAATACATTTTACAAATTAAATTATTTAGTTGGCAAAAAATATGACCTTTTGTATGTTTTCAAAAGTTTTTTGCTACCCAACCCCCTTCATTTAAATGAATTTTCATGGATCTGTACTTTAAACAGTGCTTATTGGCTGCATGGTTACATGAAAATGACCTGTAAAGATGGTATAAACAATATCTAATAAACAAATACAAGAAACAGTACAGTAACAGGCAATCTTGTGTAATGAGCATATTGTAAAACATGGCATGGCCCTAAAAATGGAGTTGGGGAGGATAGTCTCAGAATATTTTTTTATCATTTCTAAATTGAAAAAATGCATTTTCTTGATGGTTTCAAATATAGAACCTGCTGAATAATGTTAATTAATTCATTTGACGGCAGATTTTGAATACATACAAAAACAGTGGCGTTTTATGGTAAAATCTGCTAATTTGTGCCCCTGAAAATCACAAATATCATTTTTGAGTAGATATTATTTTCAAGATAGCTTCAACTGGTTGGAAATCACATGTTGTTGGTGAAATCAATTTAAAATCACTTTATTTGAAGCAAATGATTGGAACGGTTGTCGAGATATGAAGATTCTGGATTTACGCGTAAAAACCGAAGGAATTTTGCTGCCGGCAACACATACATATATAATGGCAGCCCTTAACATGTTTCACAAAAGAGGGAATGACCCATAAGGCTGATACCCTTAATGAAGCCCCGATAGGCTTAAACAAAAGAGGGCATGGTACAACAGCCTTATACCCTTAGTGAAGCCCCAACAGGCTTAAATAAAATGTTAATTCAAAACTCTAATTCTAAAGTAAAATGTTTCTTCATTTAATCACTTGAAAGTTATTTCTTTTCTAAAGATTACAATAATGTGCACGACCGAACTAGGCATGATGCACCAACAATAATCCCCAAGAGGCTTAATATTTCATGCTGTAATCTCGACCCTGGGAAACAGTGGTCAGTATTACATTGAAATTTACTAATTATATAATTGTTAATTGTCATTAACTTTGATTTCACTGAATTGAAGGATTCGCTGACGGCCATATGGCAGCGAGCAAAATGAAATTATGATAATGCCACAGAGCAGCAATCAAAATGACATTTTGATAATGCCACCGCCAAAAGAAAATAATTTTGGCAAAAGCGAATCCCTCACAGCCAAAGGAAATTGGATAAATCATTGTACGATTATGTAACGCGCATACAGTACAGTATGAATCATACGTGAGCCGCGCCCTGCCACAATACAAAATAATCTGCGTTATATAACTTGCGAAAGAACATATGTGGTATTGACGCCATTTATGCAGGAGTGAGGAGTTGGTTTCCCAACATGGACGTGTAAACGCCGTAACCTACTGATAATTATAATCTGATTGAACGTCGTGAACAAAACGCCTACATAACAACTGGTACCTCGCTTATTACGAAGTTCAACAACGTTGCAATCACGTGTATGTGCACAACCAAGCCATAGTCCTCACAAGAAACAACAAATTAATAGAAAGTGTTGGACTGACTTCAGTCATCCCCCAACTTTGCGAATCGCCCAAGCACATATAACCATATGTGAGTCAACATGACTGTACACCCAATGCGTCGAACCCTCGGGTTCGTTCCCCCTGGGCTACTAGGAGCCGTAAATCCTTCTCGAGGACGAAGTGGCGACCCCCTCACCTCTAACCACGCTGAACTAGGTCATCTTCGCTTCCGGTAACAACCTCGTGAGAATCCTGCGAATGACTAAACTGACCTACAGATATTCAAGATTAGCAGAGACAAGACTCTTCAGTACGGATGAAACTATGTCAGTGTTTAAAATTAGAAGGTGACAATTGAAATTCTGCCACTGTGATCCGTCTTTCAAACCTCTTCAAAGGCTGTATTAACAGTTTTAAAGCCAGTGTTTACTTGACGGTTATTCCACTATTTGCTAAAGTGCAGGGGATTCAAATACCGCATGAGTAAGGCTAAATGATTGAAAACCACGCATACCTACAAAGTAAGAGGCTGTCATCTGAACGTATAGAGATTCGATCGGCAATCGTTTGACTTCGCGATGGGAAGCCGTGCTTAGCTGTTTTACTGAGTGCTGCTGTATATCGGCTGATGCAGCACGTCACACTGCTATTTAACTTGTGAACCGCCGTCACATTCTCCATACAGCAAGCCCGGTCCCAGCCACTGGCCAGTCACCTTCCTGCTTGGATTGCACACTACCGCATAGCAGGCTCGATTCATGAAATGTAAAGTAAATCTCCCTTTTAGTTATGCTAGTATTGTTATTATAATCATAATTATTATTATTATGATTACTAATCGTGTTATTATGAATACTAACAATATTGTTATTGAAGCTGGTATTATTATTCACTTTTGTTATTATTATTATTATTATTATTACTAATATTATTATTGTAATTTTATTTATTTATTTTTTATTTATTTGTTTATTGCTTGTTTATTTATTTTTCATTTAATATCATTATTATCGTTATTATTTATTGATTTTTTTTATTTATTTTTTTTGAATATCTATGAAAGCTGTATCAATTTTTTATTATTTATATTTTACTATTTTTATTATTTATTTATTTGTTTATTTATTTATTTTTTGATTTTTTTTTGATTTTTTTTTTGATTTTTTTTATTTTTTTTTCTTTTTGTTTTCTTTATTTTTACTTTTTATGTCATTCTTATTATATTTATTATTATTATATAGACATTTATCCGTGTTATTATTTCTATTTTTAGTGTTATTATTTAATTTTATTGTGTGTTATTTTTTCATTTTTCTTTATATTGATATACATTATAATTTTTTTTATTTTTTTTTATTTTTTATTATTTATTTGTTATAGATAATAGCATCCATATCTCGAAATATGTATTTATTATACTATATATAGCTTTATGTAGATAACCTTTATTTGCATATATTTTCCTTCTTTTTCTTCTTCTTCTTCTTCTTTTTTTTTCTCCTTCTGCTGCTTTCTCTTTTCTTTTTTTTCTCTTTTTTTCTTTTTTTTTTCTTTTTTTTTTAGTGTATATGTCTTTAGATACTTATATTATGCCTATTCTATTAATATTGTTGTCGTTTATGAAACAAGCACCTTACATTTGTCCGAGTCTGTTCCAGCAAGTGTATGAACTGCTAATGCCATTTAATAATTTGCCATTTCTTAAATAATAGCGTATGTACCTTTAAAATTCAAGCCATTAATTCGCAATAAGTGTTACAATGTGAGCGGATTTCTGGCAAGTGTCCAATAACGACAGCTGAGTCAAGAGTGCACTGGTGGAATGCGTCGAATTAGGTCGCCTGCAAATTATACATTATACATGCCGGGGACCTCTGTACTTAACACGCTTACGTGCAAGGAAAGAAAGGGTTATCCAAATTAATTACAAAGTTAACATGCATTACAAAACTCTCTACCTCAATATGAGAACGCCAGTTTAAATTCAGAAATTATCCTAATTAACGGCAATATAAGCTGTATATGCTGACGTTACGAGACAAAGCATCCAGACGAAACACAAATCATCAAAATTCTGATTAATTTGAATGCATCTTGAATAGAAATTATGGCGGAATACTTATTAACAGAAGCTCATTATGCTATTGAGAACAAATAAGAAAATTGACATCAAGGAAAGGGAGAAAAAATCATTATTTTACATAACATGAACAAAACTACATACCGCTGTCATTAAGTGTTGGCCGGGAAAGGCAGAAAAAAGATTGCGCATGCGCAATTAAACGAATATTACAATTGCAGAGCAAGCTAACAAAACCTTGGGTGCTGCCTCCCAATAACTCTGGCTATTATTGGAGTAATAGCCCGTATTAGTCAAAGCTCTATTAAGCCCTCATATTTTGTCGAAAATGATTTTTTTCTTAAAAAGAATGACATCATTTCTCTCAGATCGAAAATATCAAACAATTTAGCCAGAAAAAAACAACTTCTGTCAGGTTTGAATGTCTCTTTAGATCAGACTTCACCAATTACCAACCAATCAGCGGGCAGGGAAAAAGTTCCAGGGTAAATTCGGAGCTATTACACAGAATGTCTTAATTTTGATTGGTTGTCAAGGTAATCAAACCAAAACATCTTGCTCAAAAATTAAAATTCAACTTTTGAAGAGTACTTATAAAGGTTAAATCATACATTTGTCCAATGTATTCATAATGTGTTGAACAATCAAAGAAAGAAGTATATTTTACATTTTCCTCATGTTTCTACATGCAAGTAGGTGGGTCAGCACCATCCGACCCAAACAGCTTTTTTCAAAACATACTCAATGTATGGCTTCTGTATGCTTTTTTGATAAAACTAAGATAGGTCTTTCAAAACAAGTAATAAAAATAAAATATCTTCCTATATTAGGGAACTCAGTACAGAGCTTAGAGCTATAAGGTAGGCCTATGGAAAATGAATTGGTGTAGTATGACCAGTAACCACATTTATTTGCAACTATGTTATCTACGGATTGTCCATCACAAGTATGTACATACACGGCAATGTCAATATGGTACATATCTCATTTATTACACATGCACGGTGTCTCGTCAATATATGTACCTCCATGTGTGAGATATGTCACAGTATTACACATGAACCGTCTCGCGTCAATATATGTACCACCATGTGTGAGATATGTCACAGTATTAAACATGAACGGTCTCTCGACAATATAATTACCACCATGTGTGAGATATGTCACAGTATTACACAAGAACGATATCTCGTCAATATATGCACCACCATGTGTGAGATGTCACATTATTACATATGAACGGTCTGTCGTCAATATATGTACCACCATGTGTGAGATATTTCACAGTATTACGCATGAACGGTCTCTCGTCAATATATGTACCACCATGTGTGAGATATGTCACAGTATTACATGTATGAGATATGTCACAATATTACACATGAACAGTCTCTCGTCAATATATATACCACCATGTGTGAGATATGTCACAGTATTACACATACACGGTATCTTACCAATATATGTAAAACCATGTGTGAGATATGTCACAATACTACACATACACGGTCTCTCACCAATATATGTACAACCATGTGTGAGATATGTCACAGTAATACACATACACGGTATCTCACCAATATATGTACAACCATGTGTGAGATATGTAACAGTACTACATATAATTGGTATTTCACCAATATATGTACAACCGTGTATGAGATATGTCACAGTATTACATATAAACGGTCTCTCACCAATATATGTACATCCATGTACGACACATGTAACCGTATTATACACGAACAGTCTCTCATCAGTATAGTACATGTGTGAGATATGTCACAGTACTACACATACACGGTCTCCCACCAATATATGTACAACCATATGTGAGAAATGTCACTGTACTACACATACACGGTATCTGACAACATATGATGATTGTATAAATCTTGCAATAATCTTGTCATTTACATCAACTCTCCAGTATTGCTAACCATATGCATTTGTAAGCCTTTTTTACCTGGAAAAAATACACATTCATAACTTGTAACAGTCTTTTTTACAGTATGTCCTTTCTCGGCAGTACGTATACGCATGTGTACCTTTCTCTGCAGTATGTATACGCATGTGTTTATTTCTCTTGAGTACATTTACGCACGTGTCCTTTCTCTACAGTATGTATATGCATGCGTTCCTTTTTCTGCAGTATATATATATATATATATATATATATATATATATATATGAGCCGAAACATGCGAAAACGACCCTTCAGACAAAATTTTGACATTTTATATTTTTTATGATTATGAAAAACGTTGATTTTCTCTTTAAAAATCTCTTTATTTCATGTTGATATCGTAATTAAAAATGATTTTATCTCAATTTGAAAATTAAACATTGTATTAACCATTAATTTCGACGTTGACGTCGGCGTCTTGGATGACGTCGTCGATTAAATAACAACAAACAACATAAACAATTAATTTTCTATAGCATCAACTATTTATATTAAGAAAACATATTCCCTATGATATAATAATAAGGTAAAACACGGAAGTGACGAGAAATGATAAGTAATTAATTGATTACCGGCCGACGTCATAAATTGTTACTTTATGACGTTGTCGTTTAAACATATTATTACAGATTAAGATTGTTACGATCTGCGACTGCCATGCCACACTGAGCACTTCAACACCGTCTAGTCAGTGGATCAGCATGTGTAGTGTGCGATGATCAGATTATTTGAATGATGATCTATGTACACATCCGTTTTTGAGATTTCCTTAATGACATGATTGTCACTAATTACAATGCTTGAAAAGCTTTTAGCTGGTGTGAATATGCACACAGAAAGGCGATCAGAAGTGATTCCAAATACTTTTTACACTACTGCCTCGTATATATTTTACCGCCAGAGAGTGTAAAGAGATTATATCGAAGAGTGAATGCCTTTTCTATGTATGTACACTTTACGACCTCACACCAGTGAGTTCTTACATGTGCGATACTCGATCTGAAAATACACTGTTACATAATTTCGTGTGTATCAACATGTATCATCATGTGCCTTTTTAGAGTATTTCGATGACTGCATGACTCGTCACATACTGTACATGTATGCGGCTTCTCACCAGTGTGAGTTACCATATAAGTAGTAAGAGTTTTTCGCAGTGTGAATGATTTGTGGCATATGATACATTTATATGGCTTCTCACCAGTGTGTATACGCATGAGTTTACTGAGATGTGGTCGATGACTGAATGACATGTCACATACGGTACATGTATGTGGCTTCTCTCCAGAGTGTGCTATCATGTGACTTTTGAGACTTCTTAGTTGTGTGAATGATTTATCACATTTTGTACATGTATGTATGTTTCTCGGCGTGCAAATAATTTGTAACATATTGTACATATATGCGGCTTCTCTCCAGAGTGTGTTAGCATGTGCCTTTTGAGGTGTCCTAGTTGTGTGAATGACTTGTTACACACTGCACACCTAAAAGGCTTCTCGCCAGTGTGTATTAACATGTGAGTATTGAGATTTCTTCGTTCTGTGAATGACTTGTTACATGCTGTACACTTAAATGGCTTCTCGCCAGTGTGTATTAATTCGTGTCTTCTGAGATGGTGTTTATGTGCGAATGACTTGTTACATAATGTACACGTAAACGGTTTCTCGCCAGTGTGTGTATGCATGTGATTATCGTGAATTTCTCGTTGACTGAATGCCCTGTTACATAACGTACACGTAAATGGCTTTTGGCATGACATGTCTCACTCTTCACATTGAAATGATCCCGTCAGCGTGTATACACCCGTGTTCGTTTAATTCCGATGACGTGGTCAGCCTTTCCTTACAAGCATGCCATTAACACGTGTATTGTCAACAGTACTCTGAGAATGACTGTATTTATATGTTTTATATGACGTTTCATATTTTTGGCGTTTATACGACTTCACGCCTTACTGCATTAGGCAACTATACTGAGGGAGTTTTTTTTAGATGAAATAATACTGTATACAAGATATACTGACATTTTAGGACTTTACGGGCTTGACCCCTACGTTCATTTATTCGTTACGCCATTAAGATGTTCGACTGTTATTGATGTGTGTTTCATAAATTAGTGTGTCTATGGCAGTAGTTTCTTGATTTTACAACAAAAAATATATTATTTCCAGGGTGCAACAAAAACTTGCTCATTATTTTCCCTCAGTATATGTTCATGTATAACAATGCTCTAGACTCAGTACATTCACTTTCTCTACTGCACTTTTATTTAATATATAGTCCTATCACAATCGAACACAACAGAATCGATGTTTGTGTTAATGCCGTAAAGTCAGTTGAATTCCCGCACATAAATACACGTAGTATGCAGCAAATATAGACTTTAGAATTCAATTCACCACAATGTATGGCGATATAATAGACGGTTCTTTACAACTCATGCTTTCGTCCTCGTGGAAAGAGTATTATTTTTCTCGAATCAATGACGCTCTTCTGGTAAGTATATAGTAAACAGTTGATGTTTTACTTCTTTCGTTATCAGCACCTGTAAGAAGAGGAATTCAGACGCCGTTTAGTTGATTTTACACAGTTACATGCGCGTGACAAGTTGCCCACATAAACACGTGGAGAACAAATTGTGATTGACGCAACTTTGGTAGGGAGAGATTGACGGTGTGTCTTATCAATTACACCAGCTATACAGGCCTGTCGGTTACAGTGAATGGCTCTAAAAATAGCACAAGTAATCACCTCTCTCTACATGCAGACGACGCGAACATGTACGTACAAGCTAGGATTAACGTTTTTTCAATCAAATGATTCCTTGAAACTACATATTTTCTGTTTATTTGTTGGAACTGTGAAACTTTTTTTTCAGTATTATCCATGTTTTACTCTTAATTCACTGTTTAATTTCATTCTAATTTCCAATGCACTGTTTATCACATAACAAGACCTCGGTCTGAGGGTGTCTCGCCCACCGCGGAAAACCGGATATGAAATATTTTATTAAATTTGTGCTTACATGATTTTCACCAAAGACAACACTTCATATGTCCAAGAAGTATCAAACAAATAAAAGTGAGGTAATCATAAAAAGTTGTTACTGAGGTTAAGTGGTGTACTTATGAAAAAAACCCGCAAATTATGACCTTGACCTTGGTACTTTTTGTCATTCAGCGATGTCCACCAATGCCAACAATACATATGACCAAGTATCAGACATAAAGTGAGGAGGCATTCACATAAAGTTAACTGAGGTTAAGTTACCTAACCAAGGTTAAGTATGGGGAAAATAACGCAAAATATGACCTTGACCTTGGTAATTTTTGTCGTTCAGTGATGTCCACCAATGCCAACAATACATATGACCAAGTATCAAACAAAGAAATTAAAGTTATCAGAAAAAGTTAACTAAGGTGAACTTACCTAACCAAACTAACTGATATTTCAGGGAAATACGGCAAAACATGAAATTCACCTTGGTATTGTTGTCGTTCAGCGATGTCCACCAATGCCAACAATACATACGACCAAGTATCAAAGACATAAATTGAGGCAATCACATAGAATTAACGGTGGTTAAGTTACCTAACCACGGTTAAGTTACCTAACAAAGGTTAAGTTTGGGGACAATAAGCAAAAAATGACCTTCACCCTGGTATTTTTGTCGCTCAGTGATGTCCACCAATGCCAAAAATATATATGACCAAGTATCACAGAAAATGAGGCATAACCAGCGGTTGTTGAGGTATAGTTGATTTAAAATATGGACACCGCCGGAAAAGTGCTATCGTTAACTATCGGTAGCTATTAAAGAAAAAAGTCTATGTTCTTTTTTTCATTATCTTGAAGTACACGATATTTGCTAACAATACAGAAGTTTTTAATAAAACGGGCCATTGAAAATACTTTTTTCCTCGAAATGTCTATTTTTGCCACCAACATCTGCCATTTTATTCAGAGGATCTGCATGGCAGTACAGGACATATTCCCCCTTTTCCGCAGGTATCATGCATTTTTCTTCATATATACATAAATAGGATCATATATAATGAGCTTCAATAAATTAATGTAAATCGATTTGAATTCCTTATTATATTCTTTATTTTTTGCCTCATTTATGTTGTACTAAGTTATAGGAAATTTACCAAATATGGAACATAAGTCATATATTCCTCTTTAGATATCTCTGAACCCGAGAAGATGACTTATTATTTTATTTTCAAGCTGAAATTTGCTTAGGATAGAATTTTCTAGTTATGCACAAAATCTTACAAAAAAAAGGTTGTTCATAGGGAAATAAATAAAGAAACTGTAGGAAATATTCTTAAAATTGCAATTTTAACGTGACAATGCTTGACAACATTTATCATGTACAGTATAGTTAACAGTAAGTCAGTGAGTTATACAATGTGTTCATACCTTGTTTGTGTTGTCGACTGCCCATCATGTACAGTATATATACTATATTGTTAACAGTAAGACAGTGAATTATACAACGTGTTCATACCTGGTTTGTGTTGTCGACTGCCCCATCATGTACAGTATATAGACTATATTGTTAACAGGAAGTCAATGAGTTACACAATGTGTTCATACCTTGTTTGCCGTGGGTGTTGTCGACTGTCCCATCATGTACAGTATATATACTATATTGTTAACAGTAAGACAGTGAATTATACAACGTGTTCATACCTGGTTTGTGTTGTCGACTGTCCCATCTTGTACAGTATATAGACTATATTGTTAACAGTAAGTCAATGAGTTACACAATGTGTTCATACCTTGTTTGCCGTGGGTGTTGTCGACTGTCCCATCATGTACAGTATATATACTATATTTTTAACAGTAAGTCAGTGAATTATACAACGTGTTCATACCGTGTTTGTGGTGTCGACTGCCCCATCATGTACAGTATATAGACTGTATTGTTAACAGTAAGTCAGTGAGTTATACAATGTGTCCATACCTTGTTTGTGTTGTCGACTGTCCCATCATGTACAGTATATAGACTATATTGTTAACAGTAAGTCAGTGAGTTATACAATGTGTCCGTACCTTGTTTGTGTTGTCGACTGTCCCATCATGTACAGTATATAGACTATATTGTTAACAGTAAGTCAGTGAGTTATACAATGAGTCCGTACCTTGTTTGTGTTGTCGACTGTCCCATCATGTACAGTATATATACTATATTGTTAACAGTAAGTCAGTGAGTTATACAATGAGTCCGTACCTTGTTTGTGTTGTCGACTGTCCCATCATGTACAGTATATATACTATATTTTTAACAGTAAGTCAGTGAATTATACAACGTGTTCATACCGTGTTTGTGGTGTCGACTGCCCCATCATGTACAGTATATAGACTGTATTGTTAACAGTAAGTCAGTGAGTTATACAATGTGTCCATACCTTGTTTGTGTTGTCGACTGTCCCATCATGTACAGTATATAGACTATATTGTTAACAGTAAGTCAGTGAGTTATACAATGTGTCCGTACCTTGTTTGTGTTGTCGACTGTCCCATCATGTACAGTATATAGACTATATTGTTAACAGTAAGTCAGTGAGTTATACAATGAGTCCGTACCTTGTTTGTGTTGTCGACTGTCCCATCATGTACAGTATATATACTATATTGTTAACAGTAAGTCAGTGAGTTATACAATGTGTCCATACCTGGTTTGTGTTGTCGACTGTCCCATCATGTACAGTATATAGACTATATTGTTAACAGTAAGTCAGTGAGTTATACAATGTGCCCATACCTGGTTTGTGTTGTCGACTGTCCCATCATGTACAGTATATAGACTGTATTGTTAACAGTAAGTCAGTGAGTTATACAATGTGTCCATACATTGTTTGTGTTGTCGACTGTCCCATCTTGTACAGTATATAGACTATATTGTTAACAGTAAGTCAATGAGTTACACAATGTGTTCATACCTTGTTTGCCGTGGGTGTTGTCGACTGTCCCATCATGTACAGTATATATACTATATTTTTAACAGTAAGTCAGTGATTTTACAATGTGTCCATACCTGGTTTGTGTTGTCGACTGTCCCATCATGTACAGTATATAGACTATATTGTTAACAGTAAGTCAGTGAGTTATACAATGTGCCCATACCTGGTTTGTGTTGTCGACTGTCCCATCATGTACAGTATATAGACTATATTGTTAACAGTAAGTCAGTGAGTTATACAATGTGTGCATACCTTGTTTGTGGTGTCGACTGCCCCATCATGTACAGTATATAGAATATATTGTTAACAGTAAGGCAGTGAGTTATACAATGTGTCCGTACCTTGTTTGTGTTGCTGACTGCCCCATCATGTACAGTATATAGACTATATTGTTAACAGTAAGTCAGTGAGTTATACAATGTGTGCATACCTTGTTTGTGGTGTCGACTGCCCCATCATGTACAGTATATAGACTATATTGTTAACAGTCAGTGAGTTATTCAATGTGTTCATACCTTGCTTTTGTTGCCAACTGCCCCATCATGTACAGTATATAGACTATATTGTTAACAGTATCCTTACAGAAAACAATGGCTTGCCGCGAACTGTTCTGGCGAACCATTGATTAATATATAGCGAAACATCAGCTAATATAGTTTTCAATATATATTTCTATTCGCCAAGTATTCGTTGGATGTTAATTTTTGACATTCAAATTAGGTCTACCGCGAATATTTGGCTAACATTAAATTGTTCATGAATAATTTAACAGAAAGCACAGTTCGCCAATAGTTCGCTGCAAAACATGTTTGCCAACCATTCACATAGCATTCATTTTTAACATGCAAATTAGTAGGTCTGCTGCAAACAGTTCGCGCGAATACTTGGCGAACATTCAGTTGTTCGCAAATTATTCACTAGAAAGCATTGTTCACCAGTAGTTCGCCGCAGAAACATTTCGCTGAGTATTCACCAAATATTCATTTCTGACATGTAAATTAGGTCTGCCATGAACAGTTCTTGCGAATACTTGGCGAACATTAAATTGTTCATGAATAATTTAACAGAAAGCACTGTTCGTCAATAGTTCACTGCAAAACGTGTTCGTCAACCATTCACACAACATTCATTTTTGACATGCAAATTAGGTCTGCCACGAACAGTTCTCGCGAATACTTGGCGAACATTCAATTGTTCGCAAATTATTCACTAGAAAGCATTGTTCGCCAGTAGTTTGCCGCAGAAAAAGTTCGCTGAGTATTCACCAAATATTCATTTTTGACACTCAAATTAGGTCTGCCACAAACAGTTCTCGCGAATACTTGAACATTAAATTGTTCATGAATAATTTAACAGAAAGCACTGTTCGCCAATAGTTCACTGCAAAACGTGTTCGCCAACCATTCACACAACATTCATTTTTGACATGCAAATTAGGTCTGCCGCGAACAGTTCTCGCGAACACGAGATTGTTCGCAAATTCTTCACTAGAAAGCATTGTTCGCCAGTAGTTTGCTGCAGAAAAAGTTCGCTGAGTATTCACCAAATATTCATTTTTGACATGCAAATTAGGTCTGCTGCGAACAGTTCTTGCAAATACTTGGCAAACATTAAATTGTTCACAAATTATGCACAGTAGAAACTGTTCGCCGAATATAAATAAGAAATTCATAAATAAGAAATTCCAATCTTAATTTGTATTTGGAAAAATTATCAGCATTTCAATATTTTCTAAAATTATTGTCAAAAGTATTTGGTTTGAAATTTTACTGAAAATAATCTTTCTTCTATATTATCGCCTATATTAGTAAAATACAAATTTACAATGACCTATACTACCGTCTTGAATCGTTATTAATATACTTTACTCATTTATATTAAATAGAATAAGTAAACCTTGTAGCCACCAGTTGTGGATTGAAAAGATATGTACTTTACTAACTTTAGGGGAAAAATTTTTGGTCCGCAACGACCTGTCTAGTTACTTCCTTTACATGAATCGTCGCCATTTATAAAAAATAAACACATTATTGAACAACTTACATAACACGTCATTTCCAATATCGAAATAACATTTTTTGTTGAACATGTCGAGTCAAATTATATCAGCTCTGTAGAAAACAAGGTTGATTCAGTAAATTTTCATTGATAAGTTGAAGCACAGACATATTAATAATAATATTTGTTATTACTAATTAGGTCTGTGGTTGAAGTAATTTAGACTGTGTTTTACGAAAAAACGGTGGTGACTTCACCCTTCAAAGTTCAGACTTCGGAGTTCACACATCAAACTTCAGAGTTCACATTAACCCCTACGTCGTCAGTGCATTCAAACAATTACAACACGAATAAGTTGTCATGTTTAATTAAATATTACCGTATATAATGTTATATTAACATGATTAATATGCAGATTATTCATAAAGTAAAATACAGTCTGCATGGTTGCATATACTTCATGCATATCTTGTGGCGTGATTGTTTACTGGGTCATAGACTATAACTTTTAAAGAATACTACTACTAAATTACTTACGTTATCCTGCATGAATAATGTATATATCATTGTTGTACATATAGTATCACTCTTCTGTCACTTATCAAATTAGAAATATTAATCATTATTGTTCCTTTTTTCTGGTCTATCTACTTTGACTACTATGTATAAACACTGTACACTTGTGTTTGAATCTAGAAGCATCGATATCATTGGATAATGACAGTCACGTGACTAACTAACAACACAACCAGCACAAGGTGCTAAATAATTTACTATTAACACATGTGTTCAGGCTATGATATTAGCATATATATATCATTAAGTAATTAATTATGTGTTCTGAATGTCTTTATTAATTAGCTTAGAACTATAGATTATACGCTGCATTTATCGATTTTTACTGCGCTTATCGTGACGGTATGCGAGAGGCCTCGATGTACGATACACCCATCTACATAGCAAACAGACATTATATATCCGTATGTTACTGATTTTTTTTACATATTTTGCTTTGCCAGAAAGCCAAATAAATAACCTTTCTAATGGTGTTATTTTATTTCAAATAACGGTTAAATAAGTAGGCAAAATCTCGAGTTGGAACGGAAATGTATCGCATTTTTTCTTTTCTTAAAGCGTTTTCACGCATCACCATGTGTTTATTGTTTGGTCATCAAACATTTATTGTTTAATAAATATTTAAATAAGATGCATGGTTAGAAAGCCAAATAAATAACCTTTCTTATGGTTTAATTTTATTCCAAATAACGCTTAAATAAATCGGTAAAAGCTCCAGTTGGGAAGGAAATATAACTCATTTTTCTTTCTTAAAGCGTTTAAACACACGACCTGTGTTTATTGTTTTGGTCATCAAACATATACATGTACTGTTTAAAGAATATGTTCTGTTCTTTAATATGAATATTTACATAAGATGCATGGTTAATTATCAGCCCAGAGTGTATATATATAGCAAAATTTATGATTTATTTGTTCAAAGTGTATCATGAATGTGAAGTAATACTTTACTGTTACACATGTATGACTACTATCAAGTTGTTATAATATAGATCTAAGAAAATATGTGTGTTGACTTTTAGAGAGCTTTCCATTTTAAACCAATTATCTGCCATTTGAGAGGGTATTGATACACTGGAAATCATAAAGCAAATGTTTTTCATGTGTAATAAAGGAATATAATTTTGAAATAAACAGCAAAGTACTTATTAGTACCATTTGCAATTTTCCTAAGTCTTAAGTGCAAATCTAAGTCAAATAAGTGACCGTTTGCATTTTTTCTGATTTCTTTTGGCAAATATGCAGCGAACAAGTTACCGCTTGAAGTTCTTCTAAGTTCATCTTGCGAACATACAGCAAATACATTACTATTTGAAAATGTTACACTGTTCCTCTGGCAAACATACGGCAAACAATTTACCATTTGCATTTTTCCTAAGTTTTTTCCAGCGAACATACTGCGAATAAGTTGACCATTTGCAAATATTCTAAGTTCTTCTAGCGAACAGATTGTTTTCTTTAGTGAATAACCCACAGACAGTTGAAAATTCATTCGCTTTGTATTCGCGGCTACTTGCGAACGATTAGCGAATAGTTGCTGCGAACAGACCAGTTCGCAGCAGAATGTTCGCAATATATTCGCCAAATGTTCACAAATAGACAGGCATTCTGTAAGGGTAAGTCCGTGAGTTGACATATACAATGTGTTCATACATTGTTTGTGTTGTCCAGGGGCGGATCCAGGATTTCAGCTTAGGGGGGGCGTAAGATTTTGGTCAATTTTCGGGTCCGTCTCTAGCCTCATAAAACGGTTGCGGTAGTGCATTGATAGGGTAAAAAAGTCCGTTTTCAAATAAAAGGATTTTACAATGCGTTAATTAAACCACTCATTAGCCATTATGCGTCGAGCGAGCGAAGCGACCGAGAATTTTTTTTAAACTGAGGGTGTGCATCGAAATTGTTTGATATTTTATCTACAGTAACACGGACATGCAAGTATGAATAAAAAAGTCCGTTTTCAAATAAAAGAATTAACAATTTGTTAATTAAACCACACATTAGCCATTATACGTCGAGCGAGCGAAGCGGGCGAGGAAAAAAATTATACTGAGGGCGTGCAACGAAATTGTTTGATATTTTATCTACAGTATCATGGACATACATGTATGTATGAATAAAAAGTCCGTTTTCAAATAAAAGGATTTAGCAATGTGTTAATTAAACCACTCATTAGCTATTATGCGTCGAGCGAGCGAAGCGACCGAGAATTTTTTTTATACTGAGGGTGTGCAACGAAATTGTTTGATATTTTATCTACAGTAACATGGACATACATGTATGATCCGGAATTTTTAGAGGGGGCGCGCGCCGGGTGCGCCCCCCCCCCCCCCCCCCCCCCCTGGATCCGCTAGTGTTGTCGACTGCCCCATCGTGTACATTATCGCGAGCGTAAGCTCGCCTTACGGTTAACGCGTTGTTGATTTTCTGAAATCAAACAGCTAGAGTTACCTCCCCGTAAAGACTTTAAGTTGCACTGTTATAACGACGTGCTAGAAATACGATTTACCGTGCACCGGTAAATCTTATTTCTAGCACGTCGCTATAACCTCACATGAACGCCGAGCGAAGCGAGGCGTTATTCGAAAGAAAATAAAGTTAATTACACCGAGATTACATAGAGCGATGCGACGTTTTACAGCTAATTTCACCGAGCATTGCATATAACATACATGTAGATAAGGATTGTTTGTTTTCAATTCTCGTCTTTTCTATTCTATTCAGTGTTTTCACAGGCTCAGTCCATTTAATGCAACATATCTATTTTTTACAATCTAATTTGTTAAAAAAAAAAACATTTAAATAAAAGTGAATACGTCAATATTTATTATTATTTCAAATGACACATCAGCAATGATTTGTTTGTTTGTTTGTATGGTGTTTAACGTCACTTTCAACACATGTAAGGTTATATATGACGGTGGATTTTTGGGTGATGGAGGCAGACCACCCACTTGTCCTTGGTAGAACAAGTTCTGTACACCTCCCGCCATCCGTAAGAATCGACACATCCTCACAAGTCGAACTCCCAGTGGGATTCGAACCTGTAGCGATGAGAGGCGAGAAGGTTTACAAAGCAATGTTGTTAACCACTCGGCCACGGAGACAATGACTGGTGTATATTAACGTTATGCTTTTTTTCTTGTAGATGAAACATAAAAATACAGAAGGAAATAAACAGTAGTCTTACTTTGCGTAATTTAGGGAGGGGCCTATGTCTAAAAATAATATTGTTTTGATCACACATGTTATAAACAGGTCATTAACGGGTGTATGTGTGCCTCTTTGTGATGATGGCCCTTGTTAGCGATATGAGGACCTCAAACTGTAATCTGGTCAATTCACAAAGAGGCACACCTACCCCAGTTATTAACCTCTTAGGATGTGACTAAGTCAAATCAATCAAAAACTCTTATTTGGATGATGCTTAATCAGATCAATCAAACCTCTTAGGGTGCTAGAGGCTTTTAAAATCAGATCAACCAAACCTCTCAGGATGTCAGAGGCTTTTAAAATCAGATCAACCAAGCCTTTTAGGATGAGGCTAAATATAGATATAAAAATCGATCTAAGTCAGATCAAAAGGACCTCTTAATCAAATCAATAAAACGGAGACCGCAATATTTATGTATTTACCATGTTCTGTGATTTATACTATCATTATATTTTTTTAATGAAAATTCACGATATGTGGGCAGTATGCTGAGGCTTATTTACATAAATTAAACCTATTATTATGAAGTAGTATTTGAGCATATATATATATATATGGCACATTATACAGCGTGTTTTTCTTTTTTTGCTTCTTTGTTTCCATTGTCTGAGTTGACCATTCGAATCTGTATAGAAGTGTATGTCAAAGCACTGTTAACCAGTGGGAAATTTGGGAAACAAAAGTCAAACTATTACATGGTGAATATAAAAGTATGTCTTACAAGAATGAATGACCTGTACAATATCTGGTACAATATCTGAATTGGTTTGCTAAATGGCAATTGATGGGCAAGTGCCTGAGAAATAAAAGCATGCGCTAATGTTCTCAATTGCCGGAAGATAAACAAGAAGGGAAAAACACTTACATGTTAAATTCACATAAACCAAATGGCCCTTTTACAAGGACTATTGACCTTTTGTTGGAAAATAATCATTTTCTTTTAAACAAACCATGTTTAAGCAATACAAGTGAACATACAATTGAGTCATTGAACACACGCGTTGACTGTTCTTGCACAGAGCCATAGTACACATCCAGATGTTCAAAATGATCCTTATTCACATGAAGCAATTCAAAACATAGAACACGTTAGGGTAGTGATCATTCCTATTCCTCCCTACCTGATCATTGCTGCTAACTAAATGTATTTACATTTAGGAAAGAGTAATAGATTGGATCATCCTGAGAAGTCTCATAAAAAAAAGTATGCATACATAATTATACTGACCATCCTTACTCAAGTTCACCTGACACATGCTGCACAAGTGAACGCTTTCAATATTCAATATTGTTTTGTTCTGGATATGTTCATAAAAGAAAGTTTATCTAAAATGTTTCATATTATCCTCCTCTCACAAAAACTATGTATGTACGTATTGAGTAATACCTCTTTTTTTCTCCATAAAATGACCAGGCTAGGGTCGGGAGTCTTCAAAATGTTAAGGGGGAAAAAGCCCTGCCAACATTACAATGAAAATTACACTGCAGTGCTTGGTTTGATTTGGAGGTAATAGAGTTAATGTGTATATCCTCATTTCGAATAGTTATGCTTAAATAGTTTATTGAATTAGTTTTTCTATGTGATGATAGCAAAGTTTGTATGTGAATAGCAGTGGGTTGCGTTTTTTTGTGTGACCCTTAGAACGAAGCAACTGAGTTGGGTTTAGAAAATCCCTATCATAAGTTATTACAGTATGAGTAATATTACACAATTTAACCATTTTATTTACTTAAACCGACGCTCGCCATGAGGCAGTGCCTTATTCATATTATAGACTATATTGTTAACAGTAAGTCCATGAGTTATACGTGTTCATCCCTTGTTTACCATGGGTGTTGTCGATTTTGCCAAGCTATCAACAGAAGTC
>JAWPHD010023600.1:0-21678 GCA_037043455.1 Cyrtodaria siliqua | reverse complement strand
ACTAGACAAGTTATATTAATTCCATCTTTTATTTACAATGGTGTATATAGTTGGATACAATAAGGAAAAACAGATTGAACTTTATTATCTTTGCTTACAGACTAAATACCCGCGTTGTATTTTTCAATTGCGTCAATCTGACAGAAAGGTCGACATATGTCGCCCGACCGGCTGAATTACGAGTACACATAAAGTACTGACTTCGTTAAAATCAATCATTCACAACACTTATTGACTTAATTAGTGTGCAACAATGTATTGAACACTATTAAAACGAAGAATTAACAGACTGGGTGCATTTAACATAAATAGCCATATTCCTTACTTACCTATTTTGAACTATGGGGCTGAAGTTTGGGGGTTTTCAGAGGCTAAAGTAATCGAACGAGTTCATTTACAATTTTGTAAACATTTATTAGGAGTAAAAATTCAAACTCAAAACGATTTTATTTATGGAGAGTTAGGAAGAACTACATTACAACAATATAGAATGAAAGCTATTATTCGTTATTGGTTTAAACTTTTGAAATGCAATGAGTTAAAATATATTAAAATTACATATAATACACTGTTAGCAGACTTAGACAAATATCCAAATAAGATTTCTTGGGTGAGATCTGTGAAAAATGTTCTTGAAAGATTAGGATTTTATGATGTATGGTTTTTTCAAGGGGTGGGAAATGTAAATAGTTTTCTTTCTCTATTTACTCAGAGATTAAATGATACTTTTGTACAGAAATGGAACGAAAATTTATCAAATTCAACTAGAGCCAATTGTTACATTTTATTCTCGGAATTCAGTTTTAAACCCTACTTAGATAACGTTACTATCAAAAAATTTAGATTAGCGTTAACTAGACTTAGAGTGTCATCTCACAGACTTGAAATAGAGACTGGAAGGTGGCACAAACCTACAAAAATACCACTTTCAGAAAGAAAATGTAAACTTTGTAATTCTTTAGAGGACGAATTTCATTTTATACTAGAATGTCCACTTTATTATGATTTTAGAGAGGTGTATATTAAAAAGTTTTATTGGAAAAGACCAAATATACCCAAATTTATAGAATTGTTGCAATCAAAAAATGTTAAAATTGTTAGAAATCTCGCTATTTATATTTTTAAAAGCTTTCAAAAAAGAAACGAAACTTACGATATAATATAGGGGAATTCCTCCTCTTACTTGCTTATTTATCATATAAAGTCAATGACATATCTGTCTGATGTGAAAAGTCATATACTTTTTTACTTTGATGTAAGCCTTACCTTAAGAAAATAAGAAAATAAAAGGTTATAACGATTATATGTATAATACATGTTTGAAATGAATATATTCATACTAGTAATACTGTTAAAACTGATGACTGCTAACCATTGACTGTTTAATTATAAATATGATGTGTATTTTGTATTGTATACTGATAGGCCATTTGGTCTTTTGTATTAATAAAGTTTATCTATCTATCTTCAAACGGGTGGGTGAAATATACTTTCCTAATGCTAATATTGATGAAAACTAGACAAGTTATATTAATTCCATATTTTATTTAGAATGGTGTATACAGTTGAATACAATAAGGAAAAACAGATTTAACTTGATAACCTTTGCTAATAGACTAAATATACACATTGTATTTCTCAATCGCGTCAATCTGACAGAAAGGTCAACATATGTCGCCCGACCGGCTGAATTACGGGTACACATAAAGTACTGACTTCGTTAAAATCAATCATTCACAACACTAATGGACTTAATTAGTGTGAAACAATGTATAGAACACTTTTAAAACGAAGAATTAACAGACTGTGGCCATTTAACACATATAGCCATATTCCTTACTTGAAGCGGGTGGGTGAAATATACTTACCTAATGCTAATATTGATGAAAACTAGACAAGTTATATTAATTCCATATTTTATTTAGAATGGTGTATACAGTTGAATACAATAAGGAAAAACAGATTTAACTTGATAACCTTTACTAATAGACTAAATATACACATTGTATTTCTCAAGCGCGTCAAGCTGACAGAAAGGTCGACATATGTCGCCCGACCGGCTGAATTACGAGTACACATAAAGTACTGACTTCG
Source organism: Cyrtodaria siliqua (assembly GCA_037043455.1). NCBI lineage: Eukaryota > Metazoa > Mollusca > Bivalvia > Adapedonta > Hiatellidae > Cyrtodaria > Cyrtodaria siliqua. The sequence continues at coordinate 19,584 of JAWPHD010023600.1, read as the reverse complement.
TTAAAATCAATCATTTACAACACTAATGGACTTAATTAGTGTGCAACAATGTATAGAACACTTTTAAAACGAAGAATTAACAGACTGTGGCCATTTAACACATATAGCCATATTCCTTACTTCAAGCGGGTGGGTGAAATATACTTACCTAATGCTAATATTGATGAAAACTAGACAAGTTATATTAATTCCATATTTTATTTAACATCGTGTATACAGTTGAATACAATAAAGAAACACAGATTTAACTTGATTACCTTCGCTAATAGACTAAATACACATATTGTAATTGTATTTCTCAAGCGCGTCAAGCTGACAGAAAGGTCGACATATGTACGTGTATATCCATGATAAAATTAGACAATTTATATTAATTCCATCTTTTATTTACAATGGTGTATATAGTTTGATACAATAAGGAAAAATAGATTTAACTTCATTATCTTTGCTTACAGACTAAATACACGCATTTTATTTTTGAATCGCGTCAAGCTGGCAGAAAGGTCGACATATGTCGCCCGACCGGCTGAATTACGTGTACACATAAAGTACTGACTTCGATGAAATCAACCATTCACAACTCTAATTGATTTAATTAGTGTGCAAACAATGTATTGAACACTATTAAAACGAAGAATTAAACAAACTGGTAACATTTATTAATAGTATATTAAATTTCATCGTGTAGTAATTGTGCTATAGTAAAAAACAATATAATAATATAATTATTGTTTAATAATATAATTATATTAATACGTATATTATTCAATAATAAAAACAACGCTTATAACTAAATTAACAATTTATTGTAATGAAAACATTGTAGAATTTATTTTTAATGAGTAATTTTCTAAAATATCTATATTTTTGTCTCACGCTACGCTTTCTGACAATACACAGATTTGAAGGAGGACAACACCTGTGTAATTTAGTACACTGGGTTTGACATTTTACTCTTTGACCGGGGCAAAACTGGCACTTTCGGTCTCAACGAGTGAGAATTCGGGGCAAGTTCCCGGCTCAAGATTAAAGGATTAGCCTATAATTAATATATGTATTGAAAAACATTAAAACTAAGAATCAACCATTCACAACTCTAATTGACTTAATTAGTATCTAACAATATATTGAACACTATTAAAATCAGAGAGTAAGTATTCATACCTACTGCCTGTTAAAATGAAGAATTAAACGGACTGGTAATATTCAACACATACTGCCATTTCCTTACTTTAAGCGGGTGGATGAAATATACGTAGCTAATGCCAACATTAATAAAACGAGAAAAGTTATATTAATTCCATCTTTTATTTACAATGGTGTATACAGTTGGTTAAAATAAGGAAAAAAACAGATTTAACTTGATTACTTTTGCTTAGACTAAATACACGCATTGTATTTTTCAATCGCGTCAAGCTGGCAGAAAGGTCGACATATGTCGCCCGACCGGCTGAATTACGAGTACACATAAAGTACTGACTTCGTTAAAATCAACCATTCACAACTCAAATTGATTTAATTAGTGTGCAACAATGTATTGAACACTATTAAAACGAATAATAAACAGACTGGGGGCATTTAACACATGTAGCCATATTCCTTACTTCAAGCGGGTGGGTGAAATGTACTTACCTAATGCTAATATTGATGAAAACTAGACAAGTTATATTAATTCCATATTTTATTTAGAATGGTGTATATAGTTGAATACAATAAGGAAAAACAGTTTTAACTTGATTACCTTTGCTACTAGACTAAATACACACATTGTATTTCTCAAGCGCGTCAAGTTGGCAGAAAGGTCGACATATGTCGCCCGACCCGCTGAATTACGGGTACACATAAATTAAATCAACCATTCACAACTCTAATTGATTTAATTAGTGTGCAACAATATATTGAACACTATTAAAACGAAGAATTAAACAAACTGGTAACATTTATTAATAGTATATTAAATTTCATCAAGTAGTAATTGTGCAATAGTAGAAACAAATATAATAATATGATTATTGTTTAATAATATAATTATATTAATACGTATTTTATTCAATAATAATAACAATGCTAATAAAAATTAAATCAACAATTTATTGTAATGAAAACATTGTAGAATTTATGTTTAATGAGTAATATTCTAAAATATCTATATTTTTTTCTCACGCTACACTTTCTGACAATACACAGATTTGAAGCAGGACAACACCTGGGTCACTTTGTACACAGGGTTTGACGTTTTACTCTTTGACTGGGGCAAGCCTGGCACTTTCGGAAAGTCAGGTATGACATTATACACAACGGAAAACACCTTGACTCACCTGCCCCTGTGACAGACATTTTTAATTGACACTACACAGTTTCCATAACAAAACATCCGTGAAGCCAGGTGAAGCCAGGTGGCATTTCCTGCTCAAAGGGAGATTCAAACTAGTATAAAAACATTGAACATTTCCATATAAAATCATTCTTTGTCTAAAGTTTTAGCAAAGTGTATCAATTTGATTTAGAATATTGACATTTTACTGATTTGTACTCTAGTTCGGTTTAATTCTTTTAAGCTAATAATGTAATTTAGTTTTGTGTTTTAATACATTGTACTTTGTAATTGTCCAGACATAAAAGTTAATTCTGTTTTAATTTAAATTAATTTGTTTGTGCTGTGTTATTCCTGGATATGGATATGAACTCGAAGAAATCGGGGTAAGTCTTTCGGTTATCGTAAATGTTGCACATTTCAAAATGTAATTCTTTATTTTCCATGACATGCTTTTAAACAATTCATTGGAAATATTGAAAAAAAAAATCGCCGCATATACGAAGTATTATTGCTATTACGTAACCCCGTTAGAAACTTTACACCGTGACATTGGTACTAACCTATTTAGTGTGAAGTCATGCATTTGTGACTCTGTTAAAAAGGCCCAGTCTTCCGTGTTTCCAGCCGTAACTGGCAATAAAATAATTAAGAAAGACCAATAAAATTAGCAGATATCCACAACTTATGGGGTATTAGCAAGATATGCCCCCGTGAACATGTCCTGTGTTTGAAATTAACATGTATTTTAGTTTTCAAAACTTATTAGTACAGCATACAGATTTTATTTTGCATTAAATAATTTTAAAGCGACAAAACAAACGGTTTAAAATCCCAACACTGTTATATCAGATGTATATGGAAAATAAATTTAATATGAATTTTCAAGTCACTGTTTTTAATGTCTTTGTTGTCTTAGTTGCCAAAAATACAGTGTCGCATAGCATATAATTATTCGATCAACAGGTGGGGGCGGGGGTGGGGAGACATTTCTGCACATGAAGTCTAGGCCTTAAATTATTGATATTTTTTTGGTACAATTTAATTATGGTACAATTTTAACAATGAAATTATGATTATGACTGCAATATCGTTAGGATTATTGTAAGTGTGTACCGTTTTTAATGTGGTTATGTATATATTCATGTTATTTCATGTAAATGTGTCTGAAGTATTAATAATTATTCAAAATAATTTAAGAAACAAATGAGGCCGTTGTATGTCTGAATATGTTATTGGTCTGTATATTTGTGTGACAGTACAGGTCTTCTCAAGCAATGCATACATTTGACAACCTCCTCCTCTCCCGAAAAACCTTACGATGTCTTGCACCAGAAAATCCTAATATAATTATATTAGGATGCATTACATTAAGTAATGATATGCCACAAATTTCAAGTCCTAGAGAGCAACATATTATATAGCAAAACGGCCCAGCGATGTTGCATTAAGCAAGGAAAATATGTGTATTGTCTGCTTGTTACAATGCGTTAGCTACTAATTTAAGATAAATTCCCCAAATATAGGCATGTTATAACACAATTCCGATTCTGATGGGGCAACATCCTATGTACAGAGCTATGCGCATTTAGTCACATCCCCGTGCATAGCGTGATTTTCATCTGTATGCTAACCCGTGCATTGAATTATTTAAAACTTACAGTACATTTAGTCATATATCCGTTGTGTAATAACAACCATTTCTATTCTGTTATTGTTAAACTAATAAGCATACCTGCTTCATTAGCATTTATCAGTATATATATTATATTTATGATGCGGAGTAAGACTATCCCACCGTCTTTAGTCGGTGCGATGCGATAGTTATCTGGATTATCACACTTGTGTTCAGTGTTTTAGGCGTTAATTGATCATCACCCGTATGGTTACTTAAATACGAACAACCGTTTTTAACGTCATGTTATTTTCCATTTGTTTTCTTTGAAGAAATCTGGTATTTTTTAGCAACATAACAGGACAGAACATGTACAGAGTACATCATCATTCAAATCAAAATAAATACATGTTAATGATGACGTGATAATAACACACGCACGCAAGCGTGCACACACGCACGAACACACATGGTTAACAAAACTAATCGTTTAACAGTAATGTGTTCGTGTTTCTAAACATAGTTGAACAGTCCAGGTTGTGATTCTGAACATAGTTTAATAGTACTGGTTGTGATTCTGAACATAGTTTAACAGTACTGGTTGTGATTATGAACATAGTTGAACAGTCCAGGTTGTGATTCATAACATAGTTTAACAGTACTGGTTGTGATTCCGAACATAGTTTAACAGTCCAGGTTGTGATTCTGAACATAGTTTAATAGTACTGGTTGTGATTCTGAACATAGTTTAACAGTACTCGCGGTGAATCTGATCATAGTTTAACAGTAGTGGTAGTGATTCTAAACATAGTTGAACAGTCCAGGTTGTGATTCTGAACATAGTTTAATAGTACTGGTTGCGATTATGATCATAGTTTAACAGTACTCGCGGCGAATCTGATCATAGTTTAACAGTAGTGGTAGTGATTCTAAACATAGTTGAACAGTCCAGGTTGTGATTCTGAACATAGTTTAATAGTACTGGTTGTGATTCTAAACATAGTTGAACAGTCCAGGTTGTGATTCTGAACATAGTTTAATAGTACTGGTTGTGATTCTGAACATAGTTTAACAGTAGTGGTTGTGATTCTAAACATAGTTGAACAATCCAGGTTGTGATTCTGAACATAGTTTAACAGTACTGGTTGTGATTCTGAACATAGTTTAACAGTACTGGTTGTGATTCTGAACATAGTTTAACAGTCCAGGTTGTGATTCTGAACATAGTTTAATAGTACTGGTTGTGATTCTGAACATAGTTTAACAGTACTCGCGGTGAATCTGATCATAGTTTAACAGTAGTGGTAGTGATTCTAAACATAGTTGAACAGTCCAGGTTGTGATTCTGAACATAGTTTAACAGTAGTGGTTGTGATTCTGAACATAGTTTAACAGTCCAGGTTGTGATTCTGAACATAGTTTAATAGTACTGGTTGTGATTCTGAACATAGTTTAACAGTAGTGGTAGTGATTCTAAACATAGTTGAACAGTCCAGGTTGTGATTCTGAACATAGTTTAATAGTACTGGTTGTGATTCTAAACATAGTTGAACAGTCCAGGTTATGATTCTGAACATAGTTTAATAGTACTGGTTGTGCTTCTGAACATAGTTTAACAGTTGTGGTAGTGATTCTAAACATAGTTGAACACTCCAGGTTGTGATTCTGAACATTGTTTAACAGTACTGGTTGTGATTCTGAACATAGTTGAACAGTCCAGGTTGTGATTCTGAACATAGTTTAATAGTACTGGTTGTGATTCTGAACATAGTTTAACAGTAGTGGTAGTGATTCTTAACATAGTTGAACAGTCCAGGTTGTGATTCTGAACATAGTTTAACAGTACTGGTTGTGATTCTGAACATAGTTTAACAGTCCAGGTTGTGATTCTGAACATAGTTTAATAGTACTGGTTGTGATTCTGAACATAGTTTAACAGTAGTGGTAGTGATTCTAAACATAGTTGAACAGTCCAGGTTGTGATTCTGAACATAGTTTAACAGTAGTGGTTGTGATTCTGAACATAGTTTAACAGTCCAGGTTGTGATTCTGAACATAGTTTAATAGTACTGGTTTTGATTCTGAACATAGTTTAACAGTAGTGGTAGTGATTCTTAACATAGTTGAACAGTCCAGGTTGTGATTCTGAACATAGTTTAACAGTACTGGTTGTGATTCTGAACATAGTTTGACAGTCCAGGTTGTGATTCTGAACATAGTTTAATAGTACTGGTTGTGATTCTGAACATAGTTTAACAGTAGTGGTAGTGATTCTAAACATAGTTGAACAGTCCAGGTTGTGATTCTGAACATAGTTTAATAGTACTGGTTGTGATTCTAAACATAGTTGAACAGTCCAGGTTATGATTCTGAACATAGTTTAATAGTACTGGTTGTGATTCTGAACATAGTTTAACAGTTGTGGTAGTGATTCTAAACATAGTTGAACACTCCAGGTTGTGATTCTGAACATTGTTTAACAGTACTGGTTGTGATTCTGAACATAGTTGAACAGTCCAGGTTGTGATTCTGAACATAGTTCAATAGTACTGGTTGTGATTCTGAACATAGTTTAACAGTAATGGTAGTGATTCTAAACATAGTTTAACAGTCCAGGTTGTGATTCTGAACATAGTTTAATAGTACTGGTTGTGATTCTGAACATAGTTTAACAGTACTCGCGGTGAATCTGATCATAGTTTAACAGTAGTGGTAGTTCAACTAAACATAGTTGAACAGTCCAGGTTGTGATTCTGAACATAGTTTAACAGTCCAGGTTGTGATTCTGAACATAGTTTAATAGTACTGGTTGTGATTCTGAACATAGTTTAACAGTAGTGGTAGTGATTCTTAACATAGTTGAACAGTCCAGGTTGTGATTCTGAACATAGTTTAAGAGTACTGGTTGTGATTCTGAACATAGTTTAACAGTCCAGGTTGTGATTCTGAACATAGTTTAATAGTACTGGTTGTGATTCTGAACATAGTTTAACAGTAGTGGTAGTGATTCTAAACATAGTTGAACAGTCCAGGTTGTGATTCTAACATAGTTTAATAGTACTGGTTGTGATTCTAAACATAGTTGAACAGTCCAGGTTATGATTCTGAACATAGTTTAATAGTACTGGTTGTGAATCTGAACATAGTTTAACAGTTGTGGTAGTGATTCTAAACATAGTTGAACACTCCAGGTTGTGATTCTGAACATTGTTTAACAGTACTGGTTGTGATTCTGAACATAGTTTAACAGTACTGGTTGTGATTCTGAACATAGTTTAACAGTCCTGGTAGTGATTGTGAACACAGTTTAATAGTCCTGGTGATGATTTTAAACATGGGTTTACAGTACTTCTGTGGTGATTCTGAACATAGTAGTTACAGTACTGGCGGTGATAGTTTAACGGTCCTGGCTGTGAATTAGAACAGTAATGGTGGGTGGTGATTCTGAACATGAATTAAAAGTACTGGCGTCGAACATGAACCGTAGCGGTGGTGATTCTGAGAATAGTTTAATAGTACTGGCGGTGAATCTACAAAGTAGACTGTAGTGGTGGTGATTATAAACATAGTTTAACAGTAAAGGCGGTGAATTTGAACAGTAGTGATGATGATTCTGAACATAGTTTAACAGTTCTGGCGGTGAATATGAACAGTAGCGGTGGAGATTCTGAACATAGTTTAACAGTACTGGCGTTGAATTTGAAAAGTAGTGTTCGTGTTTCCGAACATAGTTTCACAGTACTGTCGGTGACTCTGAACATAGATTAACACTACTGGCGGTGAATATGAACATAGTTTAACAGTAGTGGTGACGATCCTAAACATAGGTTAACAGTACTTGTATTCCGAACATAGTTTAACAGTAGTTATGGTGAATCTAAACATAGTTTAACTGTACTGGTGGTGAATCTAAACACAGTTTAACAGTACTGTCGGTGACTCCTAACATAGATTAACAGTAGTGGTAGTGATTCTGAACATAGTTTAACAGTACTGGTGGTGATTCTGAACATAGTTTAACAGTACTGGCGGGGATTCTTAACAAAGGTTAACAGTTTTGGCGGTGATTGCGAACGTTGTTTAATGGTATATCTGAGCATAATTAATAGTACTGGCAATGACTCGGAACATAGTTTAACAGTCCCGGTAGTGATTGTGAACACAGTTTAATAGTCCTGGTGATGATTTTGAACATGGTTTAACAGTACTTCTGTGGTGATTCTGAACATAGTTACAGTACTGGCGTTGATAGTTTAACAGTAATGGCGGTGAATTAGAACAGTACTGGTGGTGATTCTGAACATAGATTAAAAGGACTGGCGGCGAATCTGAACCGTAGCGGTGGTGATTCTGAGAATAGTTTAATAGTACTGGCGGTGAATCTGAAAAGTAGACTGTGGTGGTGGTAGTTTAAAAGCACAGGCGGTGAATTTTAACAGTAGTAATGGTGATTCTGAACATAGTTTAACAGTTCTGACGGTGAATCTGAACAGTAGTGGTGGTGATTCTGAACATAGTTTAACAGTACTGGCGTTGAATTTGAAGAGTAGTGTTCGTGTTTCTGAACATAGTTTCACAGTATTGTCGGCGCCTTTGAACATAGATTAACACTACTGGCGGTGAATATGAACATAGTTTAACAGTAGTGGTGACGATACTAAACATAGGTTAACATTACTTGTGACTCCGAACATAGTTTAACAGTAGTTTTGGTGAATCTAAACATAGTTTAACAGTACTGGTGGTGAATCCGATCATAGTTGAACGTTACTGGCTGTCATTGCGAATATAGTTTAATTATATATCTGAGCATAATTAACAGTACTTGCACGGACTCTGAACATAGTTTGACATTCCCGGTGATGTTTCTGATCATAGTTTAACAGTACTTCTGTATTGATTTTGAACATAGTTTAACGGTACTGGCGGTGAATCCGAACATAGTTTAACAGTACTGACGGTGATTACGAACTAGTTTAATGGTATATCTGATCATAATTAACAGTACTGGTGGTGACTCCGAACATAGACTAACAGTCCTGGTGATGATTCTGAACATAGATTAACAGCCTTGTTGCTGATTCAGAACATAGATTACCAGTCCTGGTGATGATTCTGAACAAAGATTAACAGTCCTGGTGATGATTCTGTACATAGATTAACAGTACTTCTGTATTGATTTTGAACATAGTTTAACGGTACTGGCGTTGAATCCGAACATAGTTTAACAGTACTGACGGTGATTACGAACTAGTTTAATGGTATATCTGATCATAATTAACAGTACTGGTGGTGACTCCGAACATAGACTAACAGTCCTGGTGATGATTCTGAACATAGATTAACAGCCTTGTTGCTGATTCGGAACATAGATTACCAGTCCTGGTGATGATTCTGAACAAAGATTAACAGTCCTGGTGATGATTCTGTACATAGATTAACAGTCCTGGTGATGAATCTGATCATAGATTAACAGTCCTTGTGGTATTTCTGAACATAGATTAACAGTCCTTCTGACGATTCTGAACATAGTTTAACAGTACTTGTCAGGTGATTCTGAATATAGAGTAACGGTGTTTCAGAACATAGTTTAACAGCACTGGTAGTGATTTTGAACATAGTTGAACAGTCCTGGTTGTGATTTGAATATAGTTTAACAGTACTGGTGGTGATTCTGAACATATCTGAATAATATTGACGGTGACTCTGAAAATAGTTTAACAGTTGTGTTGGTGATTTTTAACATAGTTTAACAGTACTGCCGGTGAATTTGGTCATAGTTTAATCGTACTGGCGGTGATAGCGAACATAGTTTAATGGTATATCTGAGCATAAATAACAGTACTGGCGGTGACTCTGAACATAGTAGTTTAGCAGTTCTGGCGGTGACTCTGAACATAGATTAACAGTAGTGGTGGTGCAAATGAACAGTAGTGGCATTGATTTTAAACATAGTTTAACAGTATTTGAACAGTAATGGTGGTGATTTTGGACATTGTTTAACAGTACTGGCGGTGAATCTGAACCGTAGCGTGGGGGAGGGGGGATATTCCGAACATAGCTTAACAGTACTGGCGGTGATTCCGAACATAGTTTAATGGTATATCTGAGCATAAGTAACAGTCCTGGTGGTGATTCTGAACATAGATTAACAGTCCTGGTATTGATTCTGAACATAGCTGAACAGTTCTGGTGGTTATTTTAAACATAGTTGAACAGTCCTGGTTGTGAATCTGAATATAGTTTAATAGTACTGGTGGTGATTCTGAGCATAGTTAAACAGTAGTGGCGGTGACTTTGAACATAGTTTAACAGTAGTGTTGGTGATTCGGAACATAGTTTAACAGTACTCGCGGTGAATCTGATCATAGTTTAACAGTAGTGTTGGTGATTCGGAACATAGTTTAACAGTACTCGCGGTGAATCTGATCATAGTTTAACAGTAGTGTTGGTGATTCGGAACATAGTTTAACAGTACTCGCGGTGAATCTGATCATAGTTTAACAGTGGTGTTGGTGATTCTGAACATAGTTTAGCAGTACCGGCGGTGATTTCGAACATAGTTTAATGGTATAACTGAGCATAATTAACAGTACTGGCAATGACTCGAAACATACTTTAACAGTCATTGTAGTGATTTTGAACATAGTTTAACAGTCCTGGTGATGATTCTGAACATAGTTTAATAGTACTTCTGTGGTGATTCTGAACATGATTTAACAGTACTGGTGGTGAATCTGAACAGTAGTGGTGGTGATTCTGAACCTAGTTTAACAGTTCTAAGCTATCCGAACATAGCTTAACAGTAGTGTTGGTGATTCTGAACACAGTTTAACAGAAGTGGCCGTGAATCTGAACAGTAGTGGCGGTGATTCTGATTTTAGTTTAACAGCTAAGCTGGACGACTTTAGTTTAACAGCTAAGCTGGACGACTTCCTGCATGAACGAGGATGGTACACCGTACATTTGCGCAGCAACATACTAATTTCTTGGAAGAACCGAAAAGTGTCCAGCGAACGCTGTTCTCCGCCTGCAGAGCAAGCATTAGAAGAGGAGAGGCGGAGACAAGTGGAGAAGCAGATATGGCCACTGATTAGGATCACTAAGGACAGTAATGGAGAAAAAGGAAAGATGGCAGTGGCAAGTTCGTCGATCGAGAAGGGTGAACTTATATGTGACTACCACGGTCTGATTCTCAACGACAAGGAAGGCTTAGCTGCATACAACAGGTATGGCGACACCTCTCAGAACTGCTACATGTTTCAGTTCTCACACCATGCGAAAAAGTATTGGGTGGACAGCGTGCGGCATTGCGAGTGTCATCCGTCCATATGGACAAAAGGGAGATTTCTGAACGCCAGCCGCCAGAAGGCCAATGTTATCCCAAAGATTATGGAGCTGGGAGGTACGCCGCATATCTTCTTTTATGCCAAGAGGGACATTGTTAAATATGAATCTCTCGAGTTTGATTATGGGTGCTATAACGACAAATTGTCATCTCGACAGGATTGGATGTAAACACCAACATGGATTGGATGGAAAAACCTCTATCAGCAGTCAACAGTCATCTTTCAACAGCCTACCCTCACCTACCGGCAGTCTAAATTCACCTACCTTCACCTACTAACAGTTCGATTTCATCTACCAGAAGCCTACCATCACTACCATCATCTACCTTCATATACCAGCAAGCAACTTTTATCTACCAGCAGCCTATGTTCATCTACCAGCAGCCTACCTTCATTACCAGCAGCGGAACTTCAATACCTTTATCTACCAGCAGCCTACTATCAACTTCCTTCATATACCAGCAGGCAACTTTCATCTACCGGCTGCCTACTTTCATCTACCAGCAGCCTACCTCCATCAACCAGCAGCGGACAATTACCAGCAGCGGACCTTCACATACATTCATCTACCTCCATCTACCAGCACAGCAGTCTACCTTCATCTACAATATCTACAGCAGCAAAACTTCATCTGCCTTCATCTATCAACAGCCTTCCTTCATCTACCAGCAACATCTTCATTCCCAGCAGCCTACGCTCATCTACCTTCATCTACAAGCAGACTACCTTCATCTACCAGCAGCATATCTTCATCTACCAGCAGTCTACCTTCATCTACCAGCAGCATATCTTCATCTAACAGCAGTCTACCTTCATCTACCAGCAGCATATATTCATCTACCAGCAGTCTACCTCCATCTACCAGCAGCATATCTTCATCTATCAACCAGCAGTCTACCATCATCTACCAGCAGTCTACCATCATCTACCAGCAGCATATCTTCATCTACCAGCAGTCTACCTTCATCTACCAGCAGCATATATTCGTCTACCAGCAGTCTACCTTCATCTACCAGCAGCATATATTCATCTACCAGCAGCATATATTCATCTACCAGCAGCATATCTTCATCTACCAGCAGTCTACCTTCATCTACCAGCAGCATATCTTCATATACCAGCAGCATATCTTCATCTACAAGCAACCTATATTCATCTACCAGCAGTCTACCTTCATCTACCAGCAGCATATATTCATCTACCAGCAGTCTACCTTCATCTACCAGCAGCATATCTTTATTTACCACAAGTCTACCTTCATCTACCAGCAGCATATCTTCATCTACCAGCAGTCTACCTTCATTTACCAGCAGCATATCTTCATCTACTAGCAGTCATCCTTCATCTACCAGCAGCATACCTACATCTACCAGCAGCATATCTTCATCTACCAGCAGCATATCTTCATCTACAAGCAGCATATCTTCATTTACCAGCAGCATATTTTCATTTACCAGCAGAATATCTTCATAGACCAGCAGCATATCTTCATCGACCAGCAACATATCTTCATATACCAGCAACATACCTACATCTACCAGCAGTCTACCTACATCTACCAGCAGCATATCTTCATTTACCAGCAGTCTACCTTCATCTATCAGCAGCATATCTTCATCTACCAGCAGCATATCTTCATCTACCAGCAGTCATCCTTCATCTACCAGCAGCATACCTACATCTACCAGCAGCATATCTTCATCTACCAGCAGTCTACCTTCATAGACCTGCAGCATATCTTCATCTACCAGCAGCATATATTCATCTACCAGCAGCTTATCTTCATCTACCAGCAGTCTACCTTCATCTACCAGCAGCATATAATTATCTACCAGCAGTCTACCTTCATCTACCAGCAGCATATATTCATCTACCAGCAGCATATATTCATCTACCAGAAGCATATATTCATCTACCAGCAGTCTACCTTCATCTACCAGCAGCATATCTTAATTTACCAGCAGTCTACCTTTATCTACCAGTAGCATATCTTCATCTACCAGCAATCTACCTTCATCTACCAACACCATATATTCATCTACTAGCAGTCTACCTTCATCTACCAGCAGTCTACCTTCATCTACCAGCAGTCTACCTTCATCTACCAACAGCATATATTCATCTACCAGCAGTCTACCTTCATCTACCAGCAGCGTTTCTTCATATACCAGTAGTCTACCTTCATCTACCAGCAGCATATCTTCATCTACCAGCAGCATATCTTCATCTACCAGCAGCATATCTTCATCTACCAGCAGCATATATTCATCAACAAGCAGCATATATTCATCTACCAGCAGCATACCTTCATCTACCAGCAGCATATCTTCATCTACCAGCATCATATATTCATCACCAGCAGCATATCGTCATATACCAGCAGTCTACCTTCATCTACCAGCAGTCTACCTTCATCTACCAGCAGAATATCTTCATCTACCAGCAGCATATCTTCATCTAACAACAGCATATCTTCATCTAACAGCAGTCTACCTTCATCTACCAGCAGTCTACTTTCATCTACCAGAGGCATATCTTCATGTACCAGCAGCATATCTTCATCTACCAGCAGCATATCTTCATCTACCAGCAACATATATTCATCTACCAGCAGTCAACCTTCATCTACCAGCAGCATATCTTTATTTACCAGCAGTCTACCTTCATCTACCAGCAGCATATCTTCATCTACCACCAGCATATCATCGTCTAACAGCAGTCTACCTTCATCTACAGCAGTCTACCTTCATCTACCGGCAGCATATCTTCATTTACCAGCAGCATATCTTCATCTACCAGCAACATATATTCATCTACCAGTCTACCTTCATCTACCAGCAGTCTACCTTCATCTCCAGCAGCATATCTTCATCTACCAGCAGCATATCTTCATCTAACAGCAGTCTACCTTCATCTACAGCAGTCTACCTTCATCTACCGACAGCATATCTTCATTTACCAGCAGCATATCTTCATGTGCCAGCAGCATGCCTTCATCTACCAGCAGCATATCTTCATTTATCAGCCGTCTACCTTCATCTAACAGCAGCATACCTTTATCTACCAGCAGCATATCTTCATCTACCAGCAATCTACATTCATATACCAACAGCATATCTTCATCTACCAGCAGCATAACTTCATTTACCAGCAGTCTACCTTCATCTACCAGCAGCATATCTTCATCTACCAGCAGTCTACCTTCATCTACCAGCAGCATATCTTCATCCACCAGCAGTCTACCTTCATCTACCAGCAGCATATCTTCATCTAGAAGCAGTCTATCTCATCTACCAGCAGCATATCTTCATCTACCAGCAGTCTACCTTCATCTACCAGCAGCATATCTTCATTTACCAGCAGCATATCTTCATCTACCAGCAGCATATCTTCATTTACCAGCAGCATATCTTCATCTACCAACAGCTTATCTTCATTTACCAACAGTCTTCCTTCATCTACCAGCAGCATATCTTCATCTACCAGCAGCATATCTTCATTTACCAGCAGCATATCTTCACCTAACAGCAGCATATCTACATCTACCAGCAACATATCTTCATCTACCAGCAGCATACCTACATCAACCAGCAGCATACCTACATCTACCAGCAGCATATATTCATCTACCAGCATTCTAAATTCATCTACCAGCAGCATATCTTCATCTACCAGCAGCATATCTTCATCTACCAGCAGTCTACCTTTATCTACCAGCAGTCTACCTTTATCTAACAGCAGCATACCTTTATCTACCAGCAGCATATCTTCATCTACCAGCAGTCTACCTTCATCTACCAACAGCATATCTTCATCTACCAGCAGCATATCTTCATATACCAGTAGTCTACCTCCATCTACCAGCAGTCTACCTTCATCTACCAACAGCATATATTAATCTACCAGCAGTCTACCTTCAGCTACCAGCAGCATATCTTCATATACCAGCAGCATATCTTCATATACCAGCAGCATACCTTCATCTACCAGCAGCATATCTTCATTTCCCAGCAGTCTACCTTCATCTACCAGCAGCATATCTTCATTTACCAGCAGTCGACCTTCATCTACCAGCAGCATATCTTCATCTACCAGCAGTCTACCTTCATCTATCAGCAGTCTACCTTCATCTACCAGCAGCATATCTTCATCTACTAGAAGTCTACCTTCATCTACCAGCAGCAAATCTTCATTTACCAGCAGCATATCTTCATCTACCAGCAGCATATCTACATATACCAGCAGTCTACCTTCATCTACCAGCAGCATATCTTCATCTACCAGCAGCATATCTTCATCTAACAGCAGCATATCTACATATACCAGCAGTCTACCTTCATCTACCAGCAGCATATCTTCATGTACCAGCAGCATACCGTAATCTGCCAGCAGTCTACCTTCATCTACCAGCAGCATATCTTCATCTACCAGCAGTCTACATTCATCTACCAGCAGCATATCTTCATCTACCAGCAGTCTACCTTCCTCTACCAGCAGCATATCTTCATCTACCAGCAGCATACTTTTATCTACCAGCAGTCTACCTTTATCTACCAGCAGCATACCTACATCTACCAGCAGCATATCTTCATCTACCAGCAGCATATATTCATCTACCAGCAACTTATCTTCATATACCAGCAGTCTACCTTCATCTACCAGCAGCATATATTCATCTACCAGCAGTCTACCGTCATCTACCAGCAGCATAATTATATTCATCTACCAGCAGTCTACCTTCATCTACCAGCATCATATCCTAATTTACCAGCAGTCTACATTTATCTACCAGTAGCATATCTTCATCTACCAGCGGTCTACCTTCATCTACCAGCAGCATATCTTCATCTACCAGTAGTCTACCTTCATCTACCAGCAGCGTATCTTCATTTCACAGCAGCATATCGTCATCTACCAGCAGTCTAACTTCATCTACCAACAGCATATTTTCATCTACCAGCAGTCTACCTTCATCTATTAGCAGCATATCTTCATTTACCAGCAGTCTACCTTCATCTACCAGCAGCATATCTTCATCTACCAGCAGCATATATTCATCTACCAGCAACTTATCTTCATCTACCAGCAGTCTACCTTCATCTACCATCAGCATATATTCATCTACCAGCAGTCTACCTTCATCTACCAGCAGCATATATTCATCTACCAGCAGTCTACCTTCATCTACCAGCAGCATATATTCATCTACCAGCAGTCTACCTTCATCTACCAGCATCATATCCAAATATACCAGCAGTCAACATTTATCTACCAGTAGCATATCTTCATCTACCAGCCTTCATCTACCAGCAGCATATCTTCATTACCAGCAGCATCTCTTCAGCTACCAGCAGCATATCTTCATCTACCAGCAGTCTACCTTCATCTACCAACAGCATATATTCATCTACCAGCAGTCTACCTTCATCTACCAGCCGCATATCTTCATCTACTAGTAGTCTACCTTCATCTACCAGCAGCATATCTTCATTTCCCAGCAGCATATCTTCATCTACCAGCAGCATATCTTCATTTACCAGCAGTATACCTTCATCTACCAGCAGTCTACCTTCGTCTACCATCAGCATATCTTCATCTACCAGCAGTCTACCTTTATCTACCAGCAGCATACCTACATCTACCAGCAGCATATTTTCATCTACCAGCAGTCTACTTTCATCTACCAGCAGCATCTCTTCAGCTACCAGCAGCATATCTTCATCTACCAGCAGTCTACCTTCATCTACCAGCAGCATATATTCATCTACCAGCAGCATATCTTCATCTACCAGCAGTCCACCTTCATCTACCGGCAGCATATATTCAACTACCAGCAGTCTATCTCCAAAAACTAACCGTAAAATGCAAGCGAAATTAAAATTTAATACTTTGTGCAAAATCAAATCATCAAATATTAACAAACAATTGAGTTGTAAGGGTTGACGCTATGCAAGATTTGCGTGTTACGGCAAAATACGGAATTGTGCACTCGCTCGGTATTTATCTTTTAAATCGTGACTCTAAAGAAAGTGTCAAAATTACTCAGATTGGCTACAAAATAAAAGATACTAATAGTAGATGACTGGTCTAGCAATACAAAAAAATAAAGATGTCGATTTAAGCCAAATATTGACAAAAAACGTAGCCCTGTGGCAGCTTAAATTCGTTGTTTTGGGGTGGGTGTGGGGTGAACTTTTCTTAATAATCTTTTTAATTATTACGCTATTTTCAAAAACTAACCGTTAAATGCAAGCGGAATTAATATTCAATACTTCGTACAAAATTAAATTGTCGAATATTTACACCGAATTGAGTTATATGGGTTGACGCTATGGAAGATTTGCGTTTTACGGCAAAATACCGAAATGTGCACTCGCTCGGTATTTATCTTTTAAATCGTGGCTCTAAAGACAGTGTCAAAATTTCTCAGATTGGTTACAAAATGAAAGATACTAATAGTAGATGACTGGTCTAGCAATAAAAAAAGGAAAGATGTCGATTTAAGCCAAATATTGACAAAAAACGTAGCCCTGTGGCAGCGTAAATTCGTAATTTTAGAGGGGTTGTAGTTGATCTTTTTTTAATAGCATCCACAGTTATTGCGATATTTTCGAAAACTAACCTTTAAATGAAAGCTGAATAATAGTTTTATAATTTGGGTATAGTTGTAACAACGAATATTAACTGCACATAGGGTTATAAGCGCTGACGCCATTCACGGTCGACGATTTTAGGCGTAGTTTCTTATTTTTGAGTGGGTGTGAGGTGAACTTTTCTTAATAAGATTTTTTATTTATTACGCTATTTTCAAAAACTAACAGTTAAATGCAAGCGGAATTAATATTTAATACTTCGTGCAAAATTAAATCATCGAATATTTACAAACAATTGAGATATACGGGTTGACGCTATGGAAGATTTGCGTTTTACGGCAAAATCCCGAAATGTGCACTCGCTCGGTATTTATCTTTTAAATCGTGGCTCTAAAGAAAGTGTCAAAATTACTCAGATTGGCTACAAAATGAAAGATACTAATAGTAGATGACTGGTCTAGCAATAAAAAAAGGAAAGATGTCGATTTAAGCCAAATATTGACAAAAAATGTAGCCCTGTGGCAGCGTAAATTCGTAATTTTAGAGGGGTGGTAGTTGAACTTTTTTTAATAGCATCCACAGTTATTGCGATATTTTCGAAAACTAACCTTTAAATGAAAGCTGAATAATAGTTTTATAATTTGGGTATAGTTGTAACAACGAATATTAACTGCACATAGGGTTATAAGCGCTGACGCCATTCACGGTCGACGATTTTAGGCGTAGTTTCTTATTTTTGAGTGGGTGTGTGGTAAACTTTTCTTAATGACGTTTTTATTTATTATGCTATTTTCAAAAACTAACCGTTACATGCAAGCTGAATTATAGTTTTATAATTTGGGCATAGTTGTAGCATCGAATATTAACTGCACATAAGGTTGTAAGCGCTGACGCCATTTACGGTCGACGATTTTATGCGTAGTTTCTTATTTTTGAGTGGGTGTGGGGTGTACTTTTCTTAATAAGATTTTTATTTATTACGCTATTTTCAAAAACTAATAGTTCAATGCAAAAGAATTAATATTTAATACTTCGTGCAAAATTAAATCATCGAATATTTACAAACAATTGAGATATACGTGTTGACGCTATGGAAGATTTTCGTTTTACGGCAAAATACCGAAATGTGCACTCGCTCGGTATTTATCTTTTAAATCGTGGCTCTAAAGACAGTGTCAAAATTTCTCAGATTGATTACAAAATGAAAGATACTAATAGGAGATGACTGGTCTAGCAATAAAAAAAGGAAAGATGTCGATTTAAGCCAAATATTTACAAAAAATGTAGTCTTGTGGCAGCGTAAATTTGTAATTTAGAGGGGTTGTAGTTGATCTTTTTTTAATAGCATCCATAGTTATTGTGATATTTTCGAAAACTAACCTTTAAATGAAAGCTGAATAATAGTTTTATAATTTGGGCATAGTTGTAGCATCGAATATTAACTTCACATAGGGTTGTAAGCGCTGACGCCATTCACGGTCGACGATTTTATGCGTAGTTTCTTATTTTTGAGTGGGTGTGGGGTGAACTTTTCTTAATAAGATTTTTATTTATTACGCTATTTCAAAAAATTACAGTTAAATGCAAGCGGAATTAATATTTAATGCTTCGTGCAAAATTAATATCGACATCTTTACAACGGTTGATGGATTAGCTAGAATCCCGAATGTGCATCTAGCTAGTATTATCTTTCATTTGTAGCCAATCTGAGTA